>SWLB01000172.1:0-55603 GCA_011114355.1 Carex littledalei | reverse complement strand
AACTACAACGAGTTTGAGATAACCTCCACACAAGAGAGAGCTCACGCTTTCCTGTCTGACGATTCTGGCCGGTTTACCAAGGTCAATTTCAAATACACGGTGGTCATCAGGGATGATAACACGGTGAAATGCACATGCCAGAAGTCTCAATTAGACATAATATCGTGTTCTCATGTTTTGTCTGTGTACCATCTCCAAAACATCGACCCTAACAGCTTTGTAAGTCACTACTACGACATTCAGACACTGATCAACACATGGAGGGGTGAATGGCATGTGTATGACAATCAGTCAGAATGACCTGAACACGAGGGCCCTGTCCTTGTTCCAGAAACAAAAATGTTACTTTGGGTAGAAAATGATACAATAGGATTCCGTAATGGATGGACGTACTAAATAATAGGAGAAGAGGACACCAAGCCAGCTGAGATAAATAAGAAAGACAAAACAGAGCTACTCGTAATGCACGAGGTAGTTAATTTATTTTACTATTCAATTTCAACTTTTAAAAAATTATTGAAACAATCAGATTTAACAGTCAGTATTTGTTTGTAAATTTGCATGTTGAGAGGCAATTAATGAATTTGATGTTTATCTAGGAGCTAAATCAATGTTTTAATTGTATTTGTAAGAACATTGTTTATTTTATATTTATTAGACGTATTTTTATTGTACTCGTGAGAACATTAGCATTATATTGTTCTGTTTATGGCTTTTATATTATTTAGTTATTATGGCTTTTAATTATTATGGCTTCTTTATATTTGATCCGACAAACGAAAAATATTTTCAAAATAAACGACATTTAAAACAAAAACCAAAACAAATAAAACAATTTTAAAAATAAAAACCAAAACAAATAAAAATATTTTTGATAAAAAAAAAACTGGGGCTGTAGGGGTATTGTGCGCCCCCCTGACTGGGGCCACATCGGTATTGTGCGGACCCCAGTGTTTGAGGTCGCAGAATACTGAAGCGGCCTGGGTACAAATAAAAAATCCTCAGAAACATTGGTGTTTTGGTTTTTTTTTTTTTTGAAAAAATGTTAAAAAATAAAAATTTCGGAATAAATTGACAACTAATTTTTTTTTTTTTTTTGCTTCTAAAAAATTACTCCATTGTTTTGATTGGATTACTCAATTTGTTTTTTTGTTTCTAAAAAAATAATCAATTGTTTAACATTTAGATGAATATTTCTAATTAAGATATATTGTTGGAGTAATATTTTTAGGATATGAACAACTTATTACTGATGCAGTTATGATGGGAACAAGTTGAGAGTTCTGTAATTGAAAATAAATAAATTGTAATGACTAATTTGTAAGAAAATGTAAAGTTGGGTGACGCCAGCAGCCAGCAGCATCAATGTGACTTGTGGTCAATGAACAAGTATCCTCTCCATTACTATAAAAGATTCCCTTCACTTTACGGTTTGAGATTAACTCTCAGACGCTTTGAGATTCGGGCTAATGCAGGAGGCAGTATTATAGGGCTTTGAGATTCGTGCCAAGTTCAAAAGAACGGTCCAGATCCAATAATTGTAAAAGATTCTCTATTATGGTACCGGAGAGGATGTGAATTCGTGGTGAATTAGGCAATTGGCCATATTTAAATTAGGGATCGACTAACAGTCCCCCCATTCAGTCCCCTAAACGTCCCCCTAACTGTCAAAGTACAACTGTCAGTCCCCCATTCAACATACATTAATTCAGTCCCAAAATGGAAAGTATGAATACCTAAGATATGAAGTATTCATATATAATTCATCAAGTATTCATACCTAAAATATCAAGTATTAATTCACATACGGACTGGGGACCATTACTTTTCGGGGACAGTAACTGTCAGACTGCATTGGGGACCACAACCAAAAAGTCACGTGGATCACACCACCAGTCCCCCATTCATTGATTAAATTAATTCACATACAAATGGAAAGTATGAATACCTAAGATATCAAGTATTCATATATAATTCATCAAGTATTCATACCTAAGATATCAAGTATTTACTCTAAAAACTGGACACAATACTACTCTTTTACACTTTTTCAAGGTAATTTTTTTTTCTCCATTCATTCTAACCAATTTTTGGGACGATCTATGAGGAATTTTGCAAATCTAAAAACACGAACGTTTTCTATTTTTTTTCTCTTTCAAATGAGATCCATGATGACATACTTTTACACGTTTTTCAAGGTATCAAATATTCAAATATGGAAAGTATTCATACAAAATGGAAAGTATTCATACCTAACATATCAAATATTTATATATAATTCATCAAGTATTCATACTTAAGATATCAAGTATTTAAATCCAAAAAACTGGACTCAAATATGGAAAGTATTCATACAAAATGGAAAGTATTCATATCTAATTTATCAAATATTCATATATAATTCATCAAGTATTTAAAGAAAAAAACTGGACTAAACTTTTACACGTTTTTCAAGGTGGTTCAATGATTGAAAAAGTTAGTTATAATGGGAGGACGTTTAGGGGACTGGAGTGGGGGACTACATCTTTACTCTTTAAATTATTTAGAGCATTATTAGCATCTAAAGGTCAATATAAGTGTAATAAACTTATCCATATTGGTTGACTTCTAGAAGTAGAACATGCTGATTAACATAAAAATGGCGTCAGCATGTTACATATTTGACTCTTTTTACTCTGTAAATATAATTACACGGTCAATCATTGAGGTGTTATATTCCGAAATGAGGAGGGTTCAAATGCCTTCATTTTTTGTGCCTCCACCATGCCTCCATTTTTAAAAATTTTAATAACTCCAAATTTAAAACGTAAAAGTCAAAATAAAACCGTTGGATATGATCCACAACATTTTATCTATGTGCTCATAAAAAATTATCACATTTTGATTTTGTTTTTATGTGAATCAATAAGTTGAAAAATCAACGTCTAGAAATTATCCACATTAGTACATTTTTTACAAGATCTTGATGACAACCAAAACAAAATTGAAATGTCATAATTTTTTACACGTGCATAGATAAAATGATGTAGATCATATCCAACGGTTTTATTTTGATTTTTTAGTTTTAAATTTTGAGTTATTAAAGTTTTTAAAAATGGAGGCATGATGGAGGCATGAAAAATGGAGGCATTTGAACCCTCCTCTTCCGAAATATTGAATAAGTTCAAACTTCAAAGAATTATCAGTCTTTTGCTTTCAATAAATTATTAGATGTTTTTATTTTTAAGGAGAATTTCATGTATATCTCTTAAAAATCTCAAAATTATGTATTCCCTTCTCTAAAATTCACAATATCATATTTACCCTTATAAATTAAAAAAATGCGCAAATGTACTCAATTTATTGATTTTTTTTTTCCATTAAAACTCATTTCAAATTCCCAATGTACCCATTTTACTCTTTATTAAAAAAATAAAAAATATGTAACATGTTTAATAAAAAATATTTAGCCTTCTAAATGGTTAGTTTTGAGAGCAAATAATTTATTTTCTTACTTATGACACACACAAACATATGCCTAAATGTCACAATATATGCGTCACAAGTTGAGAAATAAATTATTTGTCCTCGAAAACCGATCAGTTAGAAAACAAAATATTTTCTTACACAGACGACATATTTTTATTTTTTTTAAGAAATGGTAAAATGGGTATTTTATAATTTAAAATGAGTTTGAATAGAAAAGTTAATAAATTAGGTAAATTTGTTAGTGTTTCAAATTTAGAAGTGTAAATATGATATAAGAATTTTAGAGGGAGGAAATATGTAATTATTATAGGGTTTTTGAGGGGTATACATGAAATTCCCATTAGTTTTATTATTTATTTCGGTTATCAAGTTAGCAGATGCGGGCAACTAGCAGGTCAATTGGCGTTGCGGGCCAACTTTTCACCATTTCATATATATGTGTTGCAAAAAAAATTTCATATATTATATAGAGGAATGCACTTAGTAATAATTATTTGATAGTCTAGATAAAAAAAATGGTTAAGTAGCGCCTGAATTCTGTAGCATATTTTTTTTCTCTTT
Organism: Carex littledalei; assembly: GCA_011114355.1. Taxonomy (NCBI): domain Eukaryota; kingdom Viridiplantae; phylum Streptophyta; class Magnoliopsida; order Poales; family Cyperaceae; genus Carex; species Carex littledalei. The sequence goes on along the minus strand of SWLB01000172.1, from coordinate 51,574 downwards.
TCAATTTGTTTTCCAACACTGGAAAGTGCTTTCAACTTGAATTATTTCAATCTAATCATTGGAATAACAGCAGAGTCGGAAGTGGAGCTCTCGTTATGAAAAAAAAGTTCCGTATCCCCTTTTTGTCCACATAGAAACTTTTTTCATGCACGAATCTTTGTGTTCATTGGAATGTAGGTATAAAATTCGTGTGAATATACGGCCGTATATTCCTATTCGGTGTTCGGCTGAATAGAAAATGACTATTCGGACCGAATATTGAATCCATGCTTTTAAAAAATTAAAAACATTCAAAACCCCATTAAAAGAGTTTCAGACCCGAATTCATAACCCACTAAATGAGTTTTAGACCCGCCATGTAGGTGTTCTCTTCAAGTGTCCCACTCAGAAGTCTTTTATAACCTCTCTACATGCTGCCTTATTGTATTATGTACTGTGGAATTAAATATTTAATAAAAAAATCCACATATATAAATCCGAATAAGAATCCGCATATTCAGCCACATACCGTATATGCAGTATGCGGTGGCCTTCCGAATACCGAATGAGAACCGAATATTAATTACACTATTTGGAATAACAGCAGAGTCGTATCCCCTTTTTGCCACTATAGATACTAAAAGGCTGAGCATCAATTTTATTTCTGAAACTGAAAGGCTCAACTCATAATTTAAATGTTTAATTTTGGCCTCCAAATTCACAATCCTAAAAATTCCATTTGCAAAGAAACAAAAATATGAAAAGAAAATTCTAAACAACTTAAAATGTGTGATAAAAAGAATAAGCTAAGCGTGCTGAATGCACAATACAATGTTAAAAAGTTAAAAGTTAAAACTCTCACACTTTTTCTGTGGTACCCTGACAAAAGATTGGTTGGATTATTTACTTCTATTCATCAATTCACCACAAGCATTTCTCTAACCAGGAGTCAGATGCCAACAAACAAGTACTAATAATTTAGAAAAATGAAAAAGAAAAAGATAGTACATACAATCTGCCAAACAAAAGATTTACTACTTTTTTACTTAATTTTGTTTAGCACCCTCCTAAAGTTTTTAAATTTTAAATAAATGGAGATAACCTCTCTTCAAATCTGCAATTTTCTTTTTCCAAGCTTCCAGACATACTCCTTCCATTCAATGCAAGTCGACTAACACGCTTGCATGGAAGGTCTGACCCTCTGCTGCTCTGTGAATCAACAACAGACAAAGCCTTTCTCTGTGTATTACTGGCACTCATCCTTGCCTTGGCCGACTGGGTCAAATTCATGTAGCTGCATGCAACTGGAGTTGCCGTGAAAAGAGAGGATGTGGATGTGGAACTCTCGTCAAAAGAGTGGAAGTCAGGAGAGCAAGCAGACAGAATTGCATTAGGTGGTTTTGCAGCAACTCGGGTGGAGACATTGTTTCTTGTGACCTGAACCGTGTTGGGGCTCACTTGCAGCCTAGTCGAGCTACATTGTTTGAGGGAATTTGACCTCCTATTAGGTGTAGCCGCTCTCCATTGCTAAAGATAAAATGAAATTAAATACAAAACACTGGGTATGGTAAGAAAAAGAAAGAATGCTTACATTATTAAGTTATTTGTAATAAATAATTGAAAAAGAGGGAAGTTACCAGTTGAGAAGATCGAGCATAAGCCAAAGCCCTTTCTCTCTTAATAGCAGCTTCGTGCCTCATTTGAATTTTTGTCTTTATTTCATCAACACTACCTTGCCAATCACACCATCCGTCCTAAAACATATTTCAAAAATACCATATTAATGAATCAAGGTTGTTTCACAAAAGTGTCTTTATTCATCTGTATTTGCATGGAACAACCAGAACTGTTCTATTTACATGAAAATATAAACATATCCAGCATGAGCATTTTAGAATATTTTATATAAAGCAGGGAATGGTTCTCATGGCATTCCATCAATGATTCCAACGATATCAACATCAATATTTTAATAGATTTCTGACAATTTACACCCATTTTGGTGAGAACAAATTTGATCTTCTACATCAAAACATTTTAATCCAACTCCACTGCCTCATGTCCTTTTTCTTTACATTGTTTTTTATTTATCAGAACCTCAGGCAGATGAGAAAACAGATTACCCTATTCATATGGCCATGGGTGTTCTTTTTTTTTTATTAACAAAAGACATAAAACTCAGTGTTGTGAAAAAAAATACAAAATAGTACTCTACCGAGAGCTGACCTCAGCTAGTTTCATGGGATCATCACTGGTACAATTGGTCTCTTGTGGAGGCTCTTCATTCAAACTTAGCCCCATGCGTTGGGCCCGCGCCTTGGCCTGAACTCTGACAAGTGCTTGCATGCATTTGAGTGTAACTGCCAATTGCTTTCTGACTTGACGGCCACGCACCAGAGCTTGAATTCTCACAATTCCTTTTAATGCCTTCAATGCTCGCCTTGCCTGAAGAATATTAAACAACAATATGTTTTAGGTTATTCATGTGTATATTTGCAATAATGTCCTCAATTAAGGAGTATGCAACTCAGCGACTTGCACCCTTATCTTACGAGAAAGAAAAAAATTGCACATAAAATCCAATTATGCAGTGTTACAAATAATAGCAAATATTTCTATTCCTTTTGGAGCGGTGATTAACACTAAACATTGTTGGGTTATCTGCATATGAGAAATAGCACCTCAATAGTCAAACCTAGTCGAATCAGCCAACAAATGACTGCATTCATTATTATCCTAAGTTCCTAACTTTTTGTTACTGACCAATACAAATACACAATGTATTAAAATGAGTTTGAATATTATAGGTCCCATCATCTCATAAATATTTGGAACTTATTGCAAGCATGATAAAATATGAGGTGTATTTTACTTTACCAGGAATGCACGAAAGGCACTCTGTATGCGGACCGCTGCCCACTCCTGCCTAATAGCATGAAAATCGCGTGGTGGGGCCCGCACTAATGCAGCCACAGCTGAAGTCAATGGATCCCCAGCTGTCACCGATGAAGTCTCTGATGCAGCTTCTGATGCTGATCGGTGACTCCCGCTTCTTGACCCAGATGAGGTTCGCCACAGCTTCCATTTCTTGCTCTTGTTTGCATCAATTGATTTTTCCTGTTCAAAAAACAGCCAGATATATTTCCAACAAAAAAAGAAAAAGAAACACTGAGAAATTTTGAACCAACTTCATATCATTGCTTTCAGAAACGTACTGTAAAACCTTCCAGTACTTTTTCCTTTTTTGTAAACACATCCTATTTGGTTTTCTATTTGGAATTTTAGATTGAAGTTTGCTTAAAAAACTTGGGTCTTTTTAATTTGGGTGTGTATGTATGTACAAGTCCTATAATTAGAAAAATAAGACGTAATTTGATGAAATTTAATGCGTCCCCCTTTTTATCATCTAATGACCTTTTGAAATTGAGTACAAATTGTAAGCAGAGAGCATAAGCAAAAATCAAGTTTCTAGATTAATCTATAAGCAACAAATAAATTAGAACTGGGGTACCTGGTAATTATCTCTTTCTGACTTCTTCAGGCTCATGAGCGATTTAATCCACATCCCAGATCCCCCCATCGTCACTCAAACAATGTAGAGAGGAAAATTTGGGGCGGAGATTCCAAAATTCGACAAAGGAATGAATAGAAACCTCGTGAAGAAATTGAACCCCAAAATATACTTACTGTAGAAAAGAGATCACGCTACACTCGATAGAGAGAAAACAAAAAAATACGATCTTGGATCTAACCTTCTAAACGAAAACAAGGAGGCGCCATGATTTGTCCTTTCGAGGTTTCGAAATTTGAAAGGAAACTAGGCCAGCGTGAGCGCCAAAGCGACAAAACCGATTTTTATGGATTTCTCCAGTAAAACAATTAACTGGACACGACCTGTTACAGGATTCAGTGGGGTGCTGGAAAAGGATATGTCCCGTAACTGGAGACTAAGGGAGAGATAAAAAGACGAAACAGAGCACGATCTGGTTGTTTTTTCTTTGTGGGTACCGTGGTGGAGATCTAACCAGAGAGAAAAAAGACGAAATGGAGCACGATCCGGTTGTTTCTTTTCCGGAATCTGTTTCCTCCCAGGTACCTGACTCAAGACAATTGAAAGGGACGGCCCAGATTTACTCAGAGCCGGTGCCTATTCGGGATAGCGCAGGGAGCCAGTATTAATTGTGCTTTGATATTCGTGTCAAGTTAAAAGGACAATCCTAGACCATCTATTTCAATTGTACTCAATCAGGTTACCTGAGGTGATGTGAATTCTCTTTTCCGTGGGTATCTTCTCCGCCTAACTCCTGATATTAATTTACCCAATAATTTATTGTATTAAATATTCATACAATAATAATTAATTTTTAAATGATGCACTTTTATATTTCTGCTTGATTATTTCTAAAATAACATATTCTGTTTTCTTTATTATTGTTTAGATTTGTTTCCTCTAATATTATATTCGGTTAAAATAAAAAAAATTGTAGAATTTTTTATTTATTTATTCTAAATTAGATATTTAAATTGTACTTTCATAACCTAGATTTCACTTAATAATTTAATTATACACTGAAATATAATAATGAAAAATGTGTATAATATTCTGATTAAAGTTTATTTTTGTCATTGTCCTTTTTTCTTCTAATTTGAAATTCGATATTTTTCAATCACTTTAATATCAAAATCTGTCATATATCACTTAATGGAATAAATTCAAACAAACTAGAAACAAAATAACTTCCACTATAAAGAGAGCAAAGAAAATGACTTGGACATAAAACTGATTTATTTATTTATTTTAAGAAGTAGAATATTATACCAATTTTGAACCATCGTAAAGAAAATCTAAAATTCTCAAACTAAAAGTAGTAAAATAGACTAACCATAAATCCATAATAGAGGAAATAGTATGAATTATCATGGTTAGGTGATCAGAGTCAAAATAATGATGATTTACGTAGGGTTTTGGCTTAGGTTTTGCATATTTTCTCACACTTATATTTGATATATTAGAGAAAAATGCTACTGTCACCCTTCTTTATGTTTTATTGCAGAAAATAATTTTGGGACTATTTTACACCAAATGGAGCTATAATCGGGTCAATCGAATCAGCGACGCTTATCGACGAAGTCTCTGTTAGGTCCGTATTGCCTAATACGGACCAGGCCTAGCACAGACCAGGAGATAGCGCTGGAAGCATTAAAATCTTAACCGTCAAGGTCCTAATACGAACCGTATCACCTGATACGGCCCGTAACCGAAGGCGCCTCTTGGGGAATAACTGCCGACAGCTGTATCCAGATCAGTTTCTTAGCCCCTACTCAATCTCCAGACGTCCCTCCACTCCTATATAAGGCCCCTGGGCAGAAGAAGAAGTTATCTTTGTAATTAGGGTTAGATTTGATTAAAGAGAGAAGAGAGGAGTGCTTGTAACAATGCCGTTTCGCGGCTAAGTTTCTTTTCTTAGGGCTAGGCAGTAAACCTTGTTACTCTTGATATTTTGATATATATATTTCTGTTAATTATGATTTCTTGTTGTTGAATTGAAATGCTTTTGTGATTTACTATTCTTCATCTAACTTCAATGATCTAGTTTAGTCCATTAGGGTAGTGACAGTGCTTTAATGGTAAAAGAAACTATTTGTATGAATTAGTCGTTGAGATCTATTAGGTTTATGTGAAGAAAATCTTAGTGGGGAAACCATAAACCATACCAACAAAACGCGAACCAAGTTCCATCACTTGCGTAAGGAAAATCACAGTGATATGTGTAGTAATTTGGGTATTTAAGAGATCAGTCATTTGCGTAAGGAAACTCGCAGTGTCCTATGTAGAATCTCGATAAAAGATCTGTAATTCTTGCGTAACATAAATCGCAGTGACCTATGTGGTGTCTTTCATAAAACAACAACAGGAAATCAGACGCAACAGAAATATATTATCAAGGCGGATTGAATAGCAATGGTGTGTCGAAACCCTAGGAATCCTCATCTCTATCTTTATTTTAATTACTTTTAATTGTTTCCTAATTTACATTGATCACAACAACATCTCTCAATTTTCAGATTTCGTCTAGCCTTTCGAAAGATTGTGATTCGATCGCTCAAAACTCTGAACCAATATTTCCTGTGGATCGACCTCGAATATACTACTCGATATGATTGTGCGCTTGCAGTCTGAACCGATAGCATTTCCGAGTTTATAAATATTAAAAGAAACATTGCTCTCTTTTGAGTGATCATTAGATTACAAAAAGAAAAGGCAAATCTCTACATTTTTAACAATAAATGGTACATATATAATTTTGAAATTTCACAAGAGTAATTCATTAAAATAATTTGCAGATAAGCTAACAAAACCGAGGCATGCAATGATGCAAAAGTAATTAATCAAGAGCAATATTTTATTAAACTGAACACTTTACCTGTGATTTTCAAACTAGAAACTACGGACTTATTGAAAAAGGGCAAAGCTATGTATCTAGTACCCTAAAATAAATGTATCTCTTTGGTGCGTTCAATTAACAACAAGTTTTTTTTATTTCTATTATTTAGGAAAGGAGTGCTTTTAGAAAGATATTTTAGTTATGGAAATGAATATGAATAGTGAATATCATCACTCTGTTTGTAGAGTAAAATTATGAGTGTCTCATGAGATAACAAGCATCCTTAAGTATTGTAAAGTGGGGCAACAATTTTACTTTCAGTCGAGCCTAACTCAATCTAATGCCTATTGAAAATGTAGGGGTTCCCTTCAAAATTCGTGCCAGGTTAAAAGAACGGTTCATATCCACTAATTCTAATAGATTCCCTTAGACGGTACACAAGTATTCTCTTAAGTATTGTAAAGTGGGGCCACAACTTTATGGCTCAGATTTACTTTCACTCGAGCCTAACTTAATATAATGCCTATTGAAGATGTAGGGGATCCCTTTAAGATTCGTGTCAGGTTAAAAGAATGGTTCAGATCCACTAATTCTAATAGATTCTCTTTTACGGTACCGGGGATGATCTGAATTCCTCATGAGGAGGGGCACTTGGCGATTGGCGAGCGGGATTCATTTTCTCTGCTTTTATGGCAAACAGTTTTGAGCCATCCAATTTAAATCACACGATTACGAGTTGGAGGAGAAAAGAAAGATTAGGGAAGAAATGAGCATGTAGGGGTTAATGGCACTATTTTATCCGTTTATTTGACTAGTATCACATTCGATAAAATGGATATGGGCAAAAAAAATCCGTTAACTTATCGGGTACAGGTACAGACAAAGATTCTTTTTTTGTTATCTAACAAGTAAGAGTGCGAATAAAAACTATTTCATATCCGCATCCGATCAGGTAAATATAAAAAATTTAAATTAGGGAGTGGGCTTAATTGCACCTTGGACCGTTTTGTGTTGCAATTTATTGATCATTAATTGAAATACATAAATGAATTTCATTCTTAAATTTGTTCTGAGAATTTGATTAGGAATGATGTGAATTCCAATGTGAAGCCCAAAAGACTTCTTTAATTGTTGGGTAATTTCACGTGTATATCTCTCAAAAAATTTAAAATTACATATTTTTTCTTCTAAATTTTAAAATTACGTATTTCCCCTCTAAACTTTTAAAACTCACAAATGTATCCATTTTATAGTCTTTTATATTAAAACTAGTTTTAAATTTATAAAATACCCATTTTACACTTTATTAAAAGCATACAAAATTGTTGATTGTTTAAGAAAAATATCGATCTAATAATATAACCATTATAGCCTTTACCCTTTACAAAATACCCATTCGCCTTCGAAAACCGGATACCTATTATACCATTTATCATTTGTAAAATATCCATTTTTCTCTCGAAAACCGATCAAATACAAGACCGATATTTTTCTTGAGCAAGCTACAAAATTTTTATTTTAATGAAGGGTAAAATGGGTATTTTACAAATTTAAAATGAGTTCGAATACAAAAGACAATAAAATTGATAAATTTGTGAGTTTTGAAAGTTTAGTGGGGAAATACGTAATTTCGAAGTTCAAAGGGGAAAATACATAATTTAAGTTTTTGAGAGGTACACATGAATTCCCCTTAATTTTTCTAAGCTCTCTGAACGGTTTATATTGAACCTTTATTCGGTGATCTTCTGTACAACTTTTATTGTTTTTGTTGCATCAGTCAAATTGTTTCCAATTATATAATCCCCCTTCTCCACAGAGAAAATTTAGAAGAAAGAAACTCTATATTGCCGGACAAGATACAAAATCATACAATAGTATATATCATAATGACAAGTAAGAATGAAAATTTTATGTATATTTTGAAACATTTTTTATTTTCCATTTATATAATGTTGTTAGTATTTCTATCATACTTGTATTTTAGTGCAAAAAATATAACTCTAGTATTGGAGTGAGTACATGAGAGACATATTATATTAGAATATTACCATGATCATAATTTATTTAATAAATAATAAAATAATTATTATATTAGCATTACTTGTTATTTACCCGCTATCATTTCGTTATCCGATTATTATAATGATCAATTTGGAACCTAGGATATGGATAAGTACGATTTGTAACGGATACGAAAATGCTTCCAACCGACTTGTATCGAACCCGTTGACACCCCTATGAGCATGAAGTTAATTTTGTAATCTCTATTTTTTCATTTCGTTTTTACTTTGAATATGTTTGAATGGGTGAGAAAATAGGTAGCGCTAATTCAGAATACTGAGCAAATTTAAAACCTTGTTTTGTGGTTGGATGGATGAGTACCTGTTGAAAATAGTTGCTAAGAGCATCTACAACGGTGATTTTTTTTAAATTGCTAATCTGATGTGTTAATTGCTACTATAATTGCTGGGAAGTACCACCGTTTTTAAATTAGCAAGTTGCTTTAAAAGCAACTCTTTAGAGCATCTACAACGGTGATTTCTTTTAAATTGCTAATCTGATGTGTTAATTGCTAATATAATTGCTAGGATGTACCACAGTTTTTAAATTAGCAAGTTTGTTTTAAAAACAACTCTAATTAAATAAGCAACTCTAATTAAATTTCTTGGATAGAGTGATTTAGAAATTATGAATCTCTTTAATTACTAAACTCGTGTTCCAAATTAATTGCTAAACGTTTGCTGGAATGGAGATGCTCTAAATCTCCACTATTCTTTTATTCCAATAGAAAATTGAATTAGTGGTTATTTGAAACAATTGAGTTGGAAGCAAATTTCTCTAATTGAATGAGACAAATATTCTCCATCTCCATTTGGGAACGGGAGTAGGTCCGATGGGCATCGGACCTACCTCAGTTCGACGGGTTTAATCACCATCAATTTTCTTTTAGATTCGTGCGAAATGCTTTAAAAACCGTGCATTTATGTTTCAATTTTCGTGCGCACAAATCATTACGTTATCCTACGGTAGATCTGCCCATCGGAACCAAACTAGGTCCGATGGGCATCGGACCTACACCCATCCCCTCTATTTGGACTCTTCCGTCAACTCTGTAATGAGGCCCATTTATATAATCTACAATTCTAAAATTTAAGGCCCAGAACAGAAAGCTCACCTCCTAGGTATAGCCGTATAGCTTTATCTAGTAGCTTTTGATCCGGTTCCCAATAGTATCCGCCCGTTTGTTTAGTCCCACAATACTTCGTTAGTAAAGGCGGGAGCGGAGCTGGGGTTATAAAATAGGGGAGGGGTGCAACGTTCTGAAGTACTTACCTGGACGGGGTCGATGAGCGATCAACAAGGCTCATGGCCTAGGTCAGTGGCCCACATTGCACTTCGTGGGAGCGCTGGCTTACCATCTGCCCAAGTGGCAGAGTGGACGTCGTAATTTGTGATAGAGGGGGTACGCGTTCGCGCGGCCCCTGCCATTTCTTAATTTAAACTCTTAAAAAGTTCAATATTACTTATTTTCCCTCGAAAGTTCATAATATCATATTTATCCTCAAAAGTTCACAATATTACTTATTCCCCCTCACAAGAGGGAATTTCATATATACCCACAAAAAATTCAATATTACTTATTTCCCCCTCAAAAGTTCATAATATCATATTTATCCTTCAAAAATTTAAAAACTCACATATTTACCCGGTAATGTGTCCCTCAAAAACTTCAATATTACATATTTTCCCCCCTCAAAAGTTCATAATATCGTATTTATTCTTAAAAAATTTAAAACTCACGTATTTATAATATTCTTAGATATATCCAAAAGTAATATAATAATAATATTTATAGCTCTAACACTAAAAATAACATAAATTAATAAAGAATGGACAATAATACCCTTCTCCTTTCTCCTTCCCATGTTTAGATTGGCTGTTGGTGATCTTCAATCTTTAGATGGGAGAATATGGTTCAATCGAGTAAGTTCTGAAATATAGGTTTTGTGTTAATTTTTTGCAATCGGCATAATTTTATTTTTTGAGATGAACGGTTTCAAACTGAAAATCGGAAACTGTGTTTTTTAGTGGATGATTACAGTATTGTGCAAATACAATTTTGCAGTTCTTCTCGGCATCATTTGGGATATTTTTTTTGAAATCGAGAATTGTGTTTTTATCAGACGAATAGAGTTTTGTATTGGTTAATTTTTCAGATCGGAGAATAATATTTCTTAAAATCGAAGAATTGTACCTTTTTTAATTGGAGAATTATATTTTTTTTTGAAGCATCTATTACTATTTCATTTAAATAAGCTTTGTCAAATGGATGAGCATGGGTAATTTGGCTGCTGAACTTTGTCAAATTGTACTTGATTCTGGAAGTATGTTTGTGAATACAATTGAGAGTAGGTCCGATGGGCATCGGACCTACTCTGGTTTGATGAGTCTAATCACCGTCTATTTGTTTTAAGATTCGTGCGGAATGCTTTAAAATTCATGCATGTTTGTTTCAATTTTCTTGCGCACAAATCTTAAATTAGATCGGACGGTCATCATACTCGTTGAACCTAAAAGTACTGAGTTCTCAAATCCAGATTTTTGTATCTTGTTGGAGATGCTTGTTCAGTAATAAAGTCCATATTTTTGTTTCAAATTTAACTTTTAACCTTTCTATCAAAATATTTTCACACACTACACACTCGCTGAATATTCAACGGCTAATACCAGTATGAATAATATCAGTATTAAATTGATTAAGGTGATTAAGGCACAATAATATTATCAATATTATCCCCTAACTATCATATTTCAGATTTATTGTTTCAAGGAATACTGGTACACACCCGGTACAAACCAACTGAGGCACTGAACCCCCTGTATGCCGAAGCTGCTGCTTTATTTGAAGCTCTCTATCCACACAACTGATTCACATATGGAGAGTTGGAGACCACCACATAATTCATCAAATTATCAGATTGTTGAGTGCTCGTCGAAGCAGTATGCAAGAACACATTGGATGACCTACTATCTTGACAGGTGGCGAGATGATTGCTTAGTGCATACAGTGCCTTAGGTTATGTAGAGAAAGAATCGAAGTTCAATATGTGACAAGAGATGTGCTCACTCAACCTCATACTTTGGTTAATTGGGCAAGAAGAATAAACCAATCTTTTACTGGTACGATGCCACTCAGTCACCTTCAACAGTTTAAGATAAGAAATCAATTACCTGATGTATTCTATTTGTGCAATTGTTAGGCAGATAGCATTTTATGCAAATTAATCTATGTTGTAATTTGTGATGAAAATAGCGGAATGATGATGTTGGAAAAACAGAATTCTTGTTATTATTGAAGCTGTTGTACAGTGGGCTATTTATAAGAAAACTGAGAAAATAGCTGTTGGAGAAAATAAACGGTAACTTGCCATAATTAGAAATAAAGGTTGAGTAGCTTTATATAATAGTTGCTCCCTTTATTTCTATATTTAGCCTATGATGAATAATTATTTCTGAGGCTAATTGTTCCCTAATCCTACTTATTTTCTACACCCCCCCTCAAGTTAGGTGTGTAGATATTTCGTAACCCTAACTTGCCTATATTTGCTTCAAACGGTTTTGGATCTAAACCCTTTGTAAAAACATCCGCTAATTGATCTCCACTTCTTACAAACGGAGTCTCAATTTCTTTCGCTTGGATCTTTTCTCTAATAAAATGGCAATCGACTTCAATGTGTTTTGTTCTTTCATGAAATACGGGGTTGGATGCTATATGACGCGCCGATTGATTGTCGCAAAACATTTGCATTGGCAATTGAATTTGGATTCCACAATCCGAGAGAAGTTGTTTTATCCATGTTAATTCACTCGCGGTGGATGCCATAGCTCGATATTTCGCTTCGGCGCTTGATCGTGCAACGACATTTTGTTTCTTGTTTTTTTATTTGATTAAATTTCTGCCTACAAAAATATAAAAGCCGGTTGTCGATTTTCGATCGAAACTCCCGACCCAATCTGCATCGGAATAACCACATGTATCGTTAGAATTGTTATTTTTCATTAAAATTCATTTTCCAGGTGTTCCTTTTAAATACCTTAGTATTCTATTTATCGCCTCAAAATGTGGGTTTTTGGTGCATGCATAAATTTATTAATTTGACTCACCGAGAAAGAGATATCCGGCCGTGTTACCGTGAGGTAAATTAATTTACCAACAAGTCTTTGGAATTGGTTTATATCTTCTAACGGTACACCATCCTCACCATTTAATTTATTTTTACCATCTATCGGTGTTGAGACCGGTTTACACCCTAATTTTCCGGTTTCTTCTAATAAGTCTAAGGTGTATTTTCTTTGGGAAATAAATAGGCCTTGGTTTGAGTATGCAATTTCTATCCCTAAAAAATATTTTAAGTAGCCTAAATCCTTAATGTCAAATTTTTCTTTTAATTGGGCTTTTATATTTTTAATATGCTCTTGGTTGTTTCCGGTAATAATAATGTCATCTACATATACTAAAATAATGGTAGTGTTTTCTTTTTCAATTTTGACAAACAATGAATGATCGGCATTGCTAATTTTAAAATTACAAGATATTAAATGAGAGCTTAATTTTACATACCATGCCCTTGGAGATTGCTTCAATCCATAAATCGACTTCTTCAATCTACAAGCTAGATTACAATTTTGATTTTTTTCATAACCGGGTGGTAATGACATATATACTTCTTCTTCAAGTGTTCCTTGAAGAAATGCATTTTTTACGTCCATTTGGTACAATTTCCAATTTTGGTTAACCGCAATAGAAAATAATATTCTTACGGTATTCATTTTGGCTACCGGGGCAAATGTTTCATAATAGTCTATACCGTAGGTTTGAGTGTATCCTTTGGCAACTAAACGTGCTTTATACCGTTCTATGGTGCCATCACTATTGTATTTAATTTTATACACCCATTTACAACCTACTAATTTTTTATTTGTTGGTAATTGAATTATTTTCCAAGTACCATTTTTTTCAAGAGCACTCAACTCTTCTTTCATGGCTTTGTTCCACTTGGAACTTTTCATGGCCTCTTCATAATTGTTTGGTTCTTGTTCTTTTTCAATTGAGGTCAAGAAAGCCCTATGGTTGGAAGAGACATTGTCATATGTAATAAAATCTTGTATAGGATATTGTACCTTGTAAGTGACAAAATCCCTAAGCCGTGTTGAAGGTTGTGTTGTTCGAATCGACCTTCTCAATGGTGTCTCTTCTATGTCATGATGTTCTTCATTTGAGGAATTTTCTTCTATTTCTTCCTCATTCTCAATTTCATTTTCATTTTCATTTTCATTCTCAAGTGGTATTGGTCTAGCATTTTCTATTGTAACCGGTGGTAATATAATTTCCTTGGAGGGTTCTCTCAAAAAATTCTCATAATTAATTTCTTTGTAATATGACTCTTTTTCTAAAAATGTTACATCCCTAGAAATATATAATTTTTTATTTTTAGGGTCATAACATTTATACCCCTTTTTTTGTGATGAATACCCCAAAAAAATGGCCTTAATTGAGGTATAGTCCAATTTGTCTTGTTTATTATTTTTATGTACATAACATGTACAACCGAAAATTTTCAAATGCTCAATGTTAAGTTTTCTTTGATAAAGAATTTCTAACGGGCTTTTGAAATCTAAATTGACACTTGGCAATCTATTTATTAAATATGTAGCGGTAAGAACGGCATCCGACCAATAAAATTTTGGAACATTATTTTGAAATAAAAGTACTCGAGTCATTTCGAGTAAATGCCTATTTTTCCTTTCGGATACACCGTTTTGTTGAGGTGTATAGACACATGTTGTTTGATGTAAAATTCCCTTTTCTTTAAAAAAGTTTGAGAAATTTTGGTTTACAAATTCCGTTCCATTATCGGATCTAAATATTTTGATTTTAGCTTTGTATTGATTTTCTATAAAATTGTAAAAGTCTAGAAATTGTGAAAAAACTTCGCTTTTATCTTTTAGTAAATATAGCCAAGTTGTTCTAGAAAAATCATCGATAAATATGACAAAATATTTGAATCCATTAAAAGAGGTAATTGGGGCGGGTCCCCATACATCCGAGTGAACCAACTCAAATGGTTTCTCGCTTTTACAACTTGATAATTTAAATGGTAACCTAGTATGTTTTCCTAGCTTACAAATTTCACAACTACTATTATCTAATTTTGAGAAATTAAAAAGATTTTTTAAAATCTTGTCGGATGGATGCCCAATTCTTCTATGCCATAGTGTACTCAATTCTTCATTTTTTGTAGTGTTGAAATTGAATTTTTCTTCATTCAAAAAATAAAGCCCATTTTCTAGAAATCCTTCACCAATCATAATCTTGGTTATCCGATCCTGAAAAATCACATTGTTTGCTAAAAATATGAGTTCACAATTTAACTCATTCGTGATTTTGCTAATGGATAATAGATTTGATGAGCAATCCTTTAAATACAAGACGTTTTGAATTAATTTTGAGAATATATTTATTGAGCCCTCTCCAAGGATTTCCATTTTTTCACCATTTGCAACCGTAACGAATTTTTTGGTTTCATAATATTTAAAATTGGTCAACAAATTTTTATTTCCAGTCATATGGTCTGTTGCACCTGAATCTAAGATCCATCTAGAATTTTTTGGATAAAACGAAAAATTCGCAACAGAAATCATACCAGAAGTCCTTTGATTTTCCTGTTTTTGATTTAGCATCATGGATAGTTGCTGGAGAAGGTGCCGCATGGGATCTTGCGGATTAGACGAAGAGGCGCCTCCATTCCTTATTTCAGCGGACGGATCAGATTGCTCGGCTCTCCCATCAGCGAGAAATCCAGAACCCGAACCCTTCCTTTCATTTCCGCCTCTCTCGTTTCCGCCTTTCTCTCGGTCCCAGCCACTTTGCTCCGCCTTTCTCTCGGTCCCGGCTCCGCCTTTCTTGTGCCACTTGGGCCGGAGGTGAGGGTGCAAGAACCAGCACTGCTCCTTGCGGTGCCCTTCTCGCCGACAGTGCTCGCATTTAACAGTGACTTGGTCGCCTCTTGCCTCCGGCCGATAATTAGGGTTGGGCCTGGCCGTAACCATGAATGCTTTTGTTTCGGTGTTTTGGAGAGGTTGCTGTCCCATAACTGCTCTCCTTGTTTCTTCCCTGTCTATCATAGCCGCTACCTCATCCGAGGAAGGTAATTCGGCCAATAGCAGGATCTGTGATCTCACAG
This sequence comes from Carex littledalei, assembly GCA_011114355.1. Taxonomy (NCBI): domain Eukaryota; kingdom Viridiplantae; phylum Streptophyta; class Magnoliopsida; order Poales; family Cyperaceae; genus Carex; species Carex littledalei. The sequence goes on along the minus strand of SWLB01000172.1, from coordinate 35,964 downwards.
CCTCATAGGTGGAGTCCAGGCTTGCTAAGAACTGAAAGATTGAGTCTTGCTCTTCTCGCTTTTGAATTTCAGTGAGGTCAGTTGTTGGAGGCCGATAAACTCTAAGTTCATCCTTCTTCTTTTGAAGGTAACCGTACAATTCCATAGTTGATTGGCCTTGTTGTTGTTTTGCTTGTTGGTAATCTCTTTGGATTTGGTAGATATGGGAGTAATTCTTTTTGTGACCGTATAATTGCTCGGCTCTCTCCCATATTTCTAAAGCACTGTCTTTGTAAGAAAGTAAGTCGGATACCTTGGGCTCCATGGTTGCGAGGAGCCAAGTGATGACAGTGTGGTCGCTTGTTCGCCATTTGGCTACTTCCTTTTTCTCGGCCTCAGTTGCCACTGGTTCGGATAATTTTGGGATTTTATAGTCTCTGTCGATGTGGTTGTTTTTTTCTCGGCCGCTTAAGGCAAATCTGACTTGCCTTGCCCATACATGGTAATTCTTACCATTGAGCATCACCCCTGTGAGTTTTTCGTGATTTTGTGTCATCTCGGTTTTTCTGGTTTTTTCTGGCAGTAAGTAATTTTACTGGTAAATGAATTTGGGGCTTGCTTTGCAGTTACTGGTACTGCTGTCTCTTGTTTGTTGGCACTTCTGGTGTGCTTGAATTGTTGGTTCTTGCAGTTACTGGTACTGCTGGTTTTCTTGTTTTTTGAGTCAGGAATTCATTCCCGCTCTGATACCATGTTGTTTTTGTGATGAAAATAGCGGAATAATGATGTTGGAAAAACAGAATTCTTGTATTACTGAAGTTGTTGTACAGTGACCTATATATAAGAAATAAAGAGAAACTAGCTGTTGGAGAAAATAAACGGTAACTTGCCATATTTAGAAATAAAGGTTGAGTAACTTTATATAATAGTTGCTCCCTTTATTTCTATATTTAGCCTATGATGAATAATTATTTCTGAGGCTAATTGTTCCCTAATCCTACTTATTTTCTACAATCTAGATAAAGTATCTCAATAGCTAGATAGAAGAATCAGGAGAAGAGTGTGCTGTAATTTAGTTATTTTATCAGTACTGTAGCATGCTCACTTTTTTTATTAAGGAAACACCTACAATTTTGAAGGATAAATATGATATTATGAACTTTTGAGGGGGAAATACGTAATATTGAAATTTTTTAGGGCATACATGAAATTCCCCCTTTAAACAATAATTTTGTGGTTTCTATAGGCATCGGATAGACTTTGGCCTAATTGGGATTAATCTAGGCCGTCCATCTGTAATTTTCTTGCTAGACATCGGATTGACTTTGATCTAGTTGGAATTAATCTGGACCGTCCATATGTAATTTGCTTGAGTCAGTATCTGGGAGGATACGGAATTACGGATTCTTAATTTTAGTCTAGGCCTCCTATTTGTATTTTTTAATATATTATTTTTGACTTTATCATCTAATCAAATAATATTTTTATATTTCAGATAGTAAGGATTAAATTTAAGTAAATTGATTAATTTTTCAGTTATCTACAATGAGTGAGTAATTTATATTATAAGTAATTTATTTACTGTTATATTCTTAACTGGACAAGACAATTTAATTTTAATTTGATTGTCAATGTACTAATATTTTTCGAATATAAATTATTGTAATAATAATTTTTTTATTTTAATTTGATTGTCAATTTTAAGTTATGTGCTGACACCTTTAAATTGAACTGGAATGTTATTGTTCTATCTTATTATGTAATGTTATATTTAACTTAATAATTCTATTTTAAATTTATTTTTTAATCATAACTGCATACAAAGGATACCAAAATAATCAATTAAGCCATGAAAAACTATCAAACTACAAATTTAAATCAAACAAGAAATGACTCAAAGTCACGACTTCAATTTATACCTCAATCAAACATGAATAATATAGACCGGCCTAAATTATAATAAAAAGAACCTTTTAAAATTATTTAAATATTACTAGTTATTTATATCTGCTCAATTTATTTGTACACATTAACCAAGCATAGAATAATTTTCTAACTCCCTTAACAGAAGATTATCAATTGCACATATTAATAATTCCAGTAATTGAGGGGTATGAAATTTGTGTAATATCTAAAAAATGTTGAAATCAAAGACTTCCAAGCTTCCCTGTCTAACCATTTTAAACATAAATATACCACAGCTAAAAAAAAAAAAATTAAACCATAATTTAAAAGAATGACATATATACTGAGATTGTACAATCTGCATTCATCAAGAGGGTACAGTATATAAATATGTAATAAAAACTGCAAACCTGTGTAAAAGTTGTAGGAATTACATTAAGAAGGTAAAATCTGTAATAGAAATTACAAAGGATAAGAAATAATGTAAGGTTACAATGCCATTTTTTAAAGCTCGAATTCCGGTCGATATACAGCCTAAGTCGTACGCACATATACCTGAGATCTTCATTTTTTTCAAGACGAGGGTGGCATCGAAGGTGGAGATTGCGGAGTGCAAAAGACAATACCATTTTTCGGGTACCTGTTAAAGCCGGCAGCAATGCAAGCTCTGTTGCACGCCTTGGCACAATCAATATCTCCTCCCTGGACCTTCTTGCGGCATATTTTCATGCATTCGCACAAGCAATTCTCTTTCCCCTCCACTGGTTTCATCACTGTGGCTGAGAGAAGTACCAATGCCAGGATAAAGATCATCGCTGCCTTTGCACCGGCTTGGTTTCGAGCCATCTCTGCTAATTTCTTTCTTTCTTTCTCCTTGTATGTTCTCTCACACCCTCCCTCCAGAGATTACTTTTTTGGAGTCCTGAAAATGTAGTTATAGTTTAGGGGATATAAAGAGCATTTGAGATTCTCTGAGGCAGATTAGATGGATAGAATTTGCATTCAGCAAATGAAATGTGAGCCCCACAACGAACTGGTACCACCGGTACACATTTCAGTAAATAAAAGAGCAGAGGGTCTTGCAAAATTGGCTATACAATGTGCTCCAGGTAAGTTTCGTTTTGTAGGTGCTAAAATTAGAGAGCAGTGTTAATTATCCAGAAAAAGATAGCTTACAGTTAATTAGTTACGTAAAACGGGAAAATCCTTCAGTAAATAACGATCGTTAGATTTAAATCATACATCTATCACCTGCCATTCAGAATCTGTCACGCGCGTATGATGCACATCCGGAGGAATAAAACCTGAGGATCAAATGCTCTTATTCAGCTATTTTCTGCTGGATATGTACTATAACAATGTTCATGTCGTACTGTGTTTGAATCTTTCATTTATTATACCTATCTGCTACATTAAATTTAAGATAAACAAGCATAGAAGTTTTCAATAATTTTCTCCTCGGTCTCTGTTAATTATTCAGTAATGTAGTACAGGGGAACTTTTGAGAAAAGCTAAACGATTGGTTGTTATATGTTAAAACCTTATATAAAATCTAATTTTAAGCCAGACCTAAAGATAATTGATAGAAAATTAGTTATAGTTAAATTGGCATTCAATTAAGTTCAAGTTGGCAATGGTTCCTTGGTGACAGAAATTTTAAGATGCGTGACAGTTCCACTTAAAAAAAGGGAAGGAGCCGAATAAAAAAAAACTGCTACAAATTCTTGAACTCATACCATGCAGATCCAATACTGGTATGCTTGCGTATAGCAGCAACTCGCCGCCCAGGAAAGGAGAGAGATGACTGATAATGAAGCCATCTTCTCTTCCTTGTTGCCGTTTTGTTTACGCTTTGAAATTTTAAGTGTAATTAGATGTAACTGAGGTGATGTATTCGCCCGACAACCAGGAGCGAACCCAGGTAGTCCAAGGGGGGGCAGCTGCTCCCCTCTAGATTTTAAATTTTAGAGGAAATTTATCAGTCCTGACCGACTGTCCTCTTGAAATTTGTTTTACCCCTCTCTGAATGTTTGATTTATAATTCGGATTAAATTTAGAGTTAAAATTAAAATAAATTTGTTGAATTTTGATTGATAATTAGAATTATAGTATCAAAAATTACAATTCAAAGCATTGAAAAGTATAAGTTCAAACATTATTTGTTATGGAGTACCCAATTAGTTAATGAATTTAAATCTGATTATATATTTTTTTGCCTCCCCTGACGAAAATCCTGGACCCACCCCTATCGACAACCTCAAAAAAAATAAAATACAGATGCTAAACATACATGGAGATATGATATATGGCTTGTGAACTCAGCATTTGTAATTCTGTGTTCTGTAGTTTTGTACCCAGCACGCGGATCCAAGAGAAAACAAATAGAATGGATGTTGTGTCAAGCTGTCAGGCGTCAGCCCAAGGCTAAGGCATGTAGTAGTAGAGAAGAGTTTAGATAATTAATGGTACGAAGGTAAACATTAATTAATGAAATAATTAGCAAGCACAGATGGACCAAGAAATATGAAAGAACATATGTTCAGTTTAGCAACGTGACAATATCTATGTACTAAACACAGTATTCATTAGCTTTATTAACAGCATTTAGCACTTTTATTGCTGCAACTGCAAACCACCCCCCCAAACTCACTGAAATATACAATTAGAAAGGAAAGACCAACAATAAAAAAATAAACCAACAAAATATTCACGAACAGATGTTTGTTGCAACAGTGTTAAGAGCATGAACAGAGACTTAAAATATCATTTAACCAGGTCAAGTATAACAAACCTATATCATACAAGTTTGTTGCAGTTGTCTAAAATAAAATGATGACATCAGAATCAATACCAAAGTTGAAATACTAAATAAGGTTGGTTTTCTTCAACTAGCAGAAGAAGCTGAAGAAGAATTAGTCTTCTCACGAGGTGGCACCCGCAATACGTTCTTCATCATGTCATATGAAGTGAAACCAATCGCCACTGACGGCACAACCTTGTAAAAAGAGAGCAAAAATAAATGAAATGAGATAAAAAAGTCCTTTCCCAGCATTACATTCAGTATAAAATTACCTTAATATAGTTAAGGCTCAAGCCGGCAAACAGCTGTCTCCATCCCTGGCTTCTAGCAATGGCAGCGAGCCCTTGGAATGTACCAGTTATTCTTGGCCCCTCTACTGGATCTGTCAGCCTTTGACTCTGAACCTGAAAAATATAACACAACAAAAGGTATTATAAAAAGCTTCAGCAAACAAAAGGGAAAGACAATAAGTGGCTATTAAAAAAGGTTTCAACAATATAGTCTCATTGCCCCCTGATTCAATAACCCCATCATATTGGCCACTATTTCAGACCTTCTATTGGGGCCTCTCAAATACTTGTGTGCTAAATCCAAACTATATTTCTAATTGCTTCTACCCCTCTTCAAGTCCCTCTTATTCTTGCTCATTTGACTGCAATCTTGAATCACTACCAATTATTTACTTCAGAGAAATTGAATGAAAGAAATAACATCTATGCAAAAGATAACAGAGGAACAAGTTTTTCCCAAAATAAAAATATATAGTTCCAAAGATGTGCACAGCAGTAAACCTTTTTAGATCATTCATCTGTTTTATACGGATATTGGTTTTTGCAAATACCGGAAGTCTTTTCCATAACAAATGGTCTTTTTTGCACCATAAAAATAACCTAAATAATATAGTGAAAACAAAGACATACTTGCATCTGTCGCCTGACAACATCCAAGGGGTAAGTCAGAGTCTGGCCGAACAAGCCAGCTAAGGCACCGCAGGAGAGGCGCAATGTAACCGAATTCTTGTACTCATCAGGCACTTGCGCCTTTAGATCTTCATATATGTAGAATTTGAGACCCGCATATGGGAGTATGCCTATTAGTGTGGGACACACTCCCCTATACAAAGAACGAAACCCACCTTCCTGATAAACTTGCTTAAACACATCTCTAATACCTGAGTAAGCTGGAGGTGCACTTACTCTCCTTATAATATTCTTTCCTCCCTGGTCGGGGTCTCTAACCTGTATTGTAAATTAAACAATAAGATGTAGTTTTCCTATCAAAGTACAAGAAACTAAGTTTCCTTGCTCTCATTACAAATTACACAAGGTTTCATGTAGCAGGCAAACTACATACTATTCATCACTAATCACCATATAAATAAGTTAAGCAAATAAAAACACATATTGCCGAACTTATATTAACCAAATTGACAAGTCGCTTTGTAACCATACAAAAGATTAACATATTGCAAAACTTTAATTTACCAAGCTTGCATCTCTGTTTGGTTTTTAGCTTAGTTTGTGTCGGGTAAGTAGATGTGAACTAGTTGATACAAAACAGATTAACAGAATATTTTAATTTTGCGAGTACCTGATAAGCAAGCTTGGTGCGAACCAAATCAAGAGGGTAGGTACATAGAACAGCAGTACCACCAGAGGCCGATCCAGCCAAGAGATCCACAAAGGGGCCAGTACCGAGGTAAGATGAGTAGTTATTCAGTAAATAGCACCGGTATCTTTCATATGTCATGTAGTGTAATGCTGCGTATGGGGCTATCCGAAGCACACTAGCACCATTTCCTCTGCGGAAATAAAAGAACAAATATATGTCAATGTTATTAAAATGTGATGAAGTTCACAACTGTATCAAGAGAATTTATTACTGTACTTCGTGCCTTCACACCAGCAATTTTTGATAGTTGCACCCAATATTTCTTATATTTGCAACTGACACCTCACACCCAGCAATGCAAAATCACCTTTTACCTTCAGATCATTGAGACAGAAGAGTTATATCGTGCTAACTGTTAATAATATTATCATAAACTGATTCTTCCTGAAATCAAATAAGCAGGTGTACATGTTGGGTTCCTAGTTGTCTGGACTGCTGCAGTGCAATTACTTGAGTCAAAGACAAAATGCTCCAATGCAAATTGATCATATCTTACTACTGGCAACAAACAGAAAGAGAGGGGGGGGGGGGGGCAGCTCTCTCTCCCCTCTCACCTCCCTCCCTCCCTCTTTGCTCTCAAAAGTTGTTGAAGCTCCAATTACAGCAACCTGTCTTGCTGCGACTAGAGTAGCAGCAACTTGTCTGTGCTGCAGCTCCAATCAAAGGAGTCTTATGTAGCGGGCCCTTCAGTGCTGCAGGTCAGCAGTACCTTTACTGTGATCTAATTGGCTGTGACGGCCAATGTGCTGCTGCCAGATCTCTGTGTCTGCATGTCTCAGCAGATTTGGAATGGCAAAGCATGTAATGGGTCATGTTGGATCCATGATGGATGCCGAGAGCTTCAGCAAGATCTTCTTGTTGATAGACCAAAGTTTTCAAAGTGATCCAATGACGGCAGGTGGCGAGGTTTTCTTGCCAACAAGAAATCCAAAGGAAAACCTTTTTTTCTTTCTAACTCTGGATCTCTTTAGGTTGTATATGTGCTTGTATATTATTTCATATCCTTTATCTTCTCCCCCCACTTTCAAGATGTAATATTCTCTCTTTTTTGGTTATTATATGATTGTAGGCAATCACTTACTCCTCAAAGTAGAAAAAAGAAAGAGCATTTAATCTTCTGAGTAGTTTGCGAACAAACAAAAATTAATATTTGATGCTGGGTTTTTTTTTTTAAAAACAAAAAGTGGTTAAATGATAGGTGTTGCTAACACCAAAAAGAAAAAATGAAAAAGAAGAATGAAAGGAGCTTACTTGTAAAAACCAAGAAAGCCTTCTGTTTGCTTTAATCTTCTGAGAGTTTGCAAAACACCAAGAGACTTGTATTCTTGAGTCCTCGTCTACAACAAAGTATTATATATTAAAAGTAAATAGGAAATGTTTTCTTTTTTGTCTTTTTTTGTCTGTACCAAACCAAAATAAATAAATAATGTAACTGGAAAAGAGAGAGTTTTACCAATCTTTACATTCTATTTTGTTAGCAGAAACCAATTAGAGATTTAATCCAGAAATTGATTAGAGGTTTAATCTACCTATTGGTGTTTTCGACCTGAAATTAGGTGGAGGCATCTCACCCAATCCACTCCAATTAGAGAGCATATCATTATTTCAAAGGTTGAATTGCAAAGGGTTAAAAGAAATTTATGGCAACAAAACCATGCGCCAAGGCACAATCAGAACCACACAAAAAGGAACGATCTTTAATGAAAATACAGATTCAAAATTGCAAGAAACAAATATTGAATCAGTACGACATACCTGTAGCAGAATCTTAACCCGCTCCAGCGGAGCCACCGCCGTTTTGGAGAAAGCACCAGCTGCGCCTCCAGCTATGAGCTCCTTAACATACACAGGCACCAAATCGAGTGCGCACACGTCAACATTCGCCGCTGCTGATGTCAGCGTTGACCCCTGAGAAGAATCCATCGCCCCGTAGTCCCCAAACCCCGATTCCTCGTGCTAAGAAATCGACTTTAGGGTTTCCAATCCAAAACCCCAAAATACCTGAACCCAATTCGCCCAATTTGATGGAGCCCTTATCCCATCGATCGCGGGAGATGCAAAGTTGGGGCTCGGTGTCGGAATCGGCCCCGGCGAGGAGAAGACTCATCAAACGGAGGCAAGCGATTGGAGAGAATTCAGCTTCGCCCGATCAACCGATCCGATCGGAGGTGAATTCCCGTACGCACGCAGGAATATTCAAATAGGAAAGTGAAATCTAATTAGACGAGCGGAGAAGAAATTGAGATTTATTTTCCTTCGTTCGGCCGCCTGATTTGACGGCTCGCAATTGGTTGGGGAACAAAATTTGTGGGGACTTTTAACCTTCCTTCGTTATTAAGTCGGGTGGTTAATTAAAGGAAAGGAGATGCGCGTTAGGCGGGATTACGCGAACAGGAGGAATCCGAATCTTCTTTCGGTGGGAAGGGGAATCTGAGAATCTATCGGGTTTGGAGCATATTTACCGGGTCGAATCGAATCACTTCCCAACTTGCCTATCCAAAAAAAAAAAAAAAACAAAGAATCGGTTCCCCTCTTGTGGTTATGGCTAGAGTAGGAAAAATGACACGGCGGAGCCGCCTCCATCACGGAACGGTACGGTTATGGCACGGAACGGCACAACACGTGTGTCAGTTACGTGTCGTGACCATTCGCGTGCCGTGTTTATTTTTTGAAACTTTGGCACAGCACGGCATGGCACGTGAAAGATTTAGTCACAGCACAGCACGTCACGCGAGTCACGTGTAATTAGGACCATTAAATATTGATTTAATGATGAATCTTGAATAAACTAACATAAATTATGATTAAATGGTCACGCGAGTCATGTATGATCACGGCACGTTTAGGCACGACGTGACTCACGTGGCGTGACCATTCGCGTGCCGTGACCATCCCTTCACATTTTGGTCACGACACAGCAAGACACGTGAAAAATTAATTTGATCACAGCACGGCACGGCACGTTTTTTCCACTCTACTTATGGGTCCTACAATGTAGGGGACAAGATCCGATCGGAACCGATTAGCACCTTGGATCCGAATTTCAAAAGTACAGCTAATTTGATCTTGACCTGATTAGAGCTGAATTTGATTCGTGACAGAAATTTCTATGTTTTTTAATTTTTTTATGCTTTAATGTTAGATTCTTTACAATTTCTTGATATTTACAACCAGATACCATGCATGTTATATTTAGTCATGAATCTTTTGTCAGCTCAAATAAAATTATTAAAACATCTGCATCAATAAAATTATAATTAAGCTAAATATAGTTGTCGTAGAAATAACATAAATTAATTTAAAACAGTTTCATTTTTAGAATTAATTAAAAGTTTCATTGTTAAATTAGAAATTAGAATCAAAGCTCAATATAAAATTGGAAACTAAAAGAATATTCATAATTTATCATTGTTAAAGTTAGGAAGTTATTTCTTTCAAATTTATTTTTGCTAAATATAAAATTCTCATATATTTCAATAATAAAAAAAAAATATTACGATAGATTAATAATTAGAATATTTTCTTTTATGAAATGCTCTTAGTTCCCATGGGATTTTTTTTTTGGGCAAACAACTTGGAAATTTTGATTTTGCCTTAGGGTGAATTCTGTAGTAGGGTTTTAATTTTAATTTCTTTTCTCCTTATTGAACTCTTTTGATGTAATCTCTTTCTTAATTTTAATAATAATCAATGCCTACAGGCTTTCCCTTAAAAAAAAAAAAAAAAACGAACGGTGAGATTAGCACTGAAACTGGAAAGGAAAATTGATGCCATTGACTCCGAATCTGTATCAAGTAAAATTGACGTGATATGACGTTACTAATACGTTGAGATTTGATTGTGGCACGTGACGTGATCAAAGTAATAAAGAACAGACACGTCACATAATATAGTTATCTCACGTGTGGTCATGTTGTGTTTTGATCATATTTGACATGATCAAACGTGATGTGACTGATTATATTTAATTTTTTTTTCAAGTAGGACCATATGTGACGTGTGTTGAGTATTTTAGATATAATAATTTTGTACTCTTTTGCCTTTAATATTTATAAAACCTTCGTACTCAATGAATAGGTTAGTTGCAAGCGCACAACCTATCGATTGTAGTATTTAGGTGTCGATCCGCAGGGAGAGAGGGAAACACTAATTTTTAATAAAGAAAACTACTATTAAAAACAAAACAATAAAAGTAAAGTGAGGGGGGGTTTTGTTCTAAAATCCAAATGTTGGGTTCAATACCCGAAAGAGAGGAGTTTCAAACAATAAATGTAAATAAAATAAAGAGAAGAAAGATTGGTTTGTTTTCAAGTTTAAGGAGATCTAGGGGTATTCGGTCTACAATTCCTTGCTAATTCTATTTATTCGGTTTGTTTAAATTCATGTTTGATTTGATGAGGTTTCTAACCTATGTTAGCCTTTGGAACAAATATTAATACAAATACTTTGCGCTCTATGAATTAATGTGCCTCGAATTCTAGGGCTGTCACTAACCTAGAGGGATATTTAATCTCATGCTACAAAGCATATATCGATATTTGTTCTAAGGTGTCCTAATTAGGATTTGCCTTCTCCTTTCGGTCCTTCACCAAAATCCTAACCTTAATTTCTATAGTTCCGGTTTGGATATCAAAGTACGGTCGCTTCTAACCCAATCCTAAGGTGTGTCTTTATGGTTTCAATTAGTAGTCTCCTCATGACCAATGCCGGAATTTAATAAATTTAAAGCGGAAAAACACGATCAACGCGATTTCAAAACTACTTCAATTCAATAAACCCTAACCAGGTGAACTCAAAGGAACGAGTACTAATGAAATTCATAAAGAATAAATCACAGAAATTAACAATCAAATCCGATAACACAATCATAATAAAAACAAAGATCCGAATAAGATAGAATTAAACAAGTTCATGCATTGACCTAAACCCCTAGAAAGAGAACTACTCTCTCTTGGAGAGATCCATAACAAAGATTGGCAAAAACAATAAGAAATAAGATAAAGAAATGATTACACCCTTTCTTAGATCTAAACCTCGATCTTGCCGACTCCTTGGTAGAATCTTCTTCTTCTCCTTCCTTGGAAAACCTTCTAGAATTTCTGCAGGATCTCTCTCTCTCTATATGGTGAAAAGTGGATATAATAATGGATGATGAGAGATGAAATTCTTCTCTTTTTATAGACAAAGGCCTTGCCCAATTTAGAGGATAGAAGTGGAGTTAGTGGGTGCACTCCTCAGACTGCCATGTCTATTTTTGGCTTTCTAAAACGTGTTCCTTGGAAGCCAAGAATAGAAAACCTCTTGAAAATGCGAATTTCTGGCTGTCTGCGAGTCCAGTGCGTCCGCACTGGGGTTGAGTGCGGGTGGTCTGGGTCGCACCGACTCCAAATCTCCTTTGGTTCCAAGTTTCCTTTTCTGAATTTTCTGCGAAATTTCCTGAGTGCATCCGCACTGGATCTTAGTGCGTCCGCACTGGGAGACTTTTCAGGCTGATGCGGTCATTGATGCAGCTGTACAGAATTATACATTCCGAATTTGGATTTGTTTCCTTCATGAAAGTTGTAGATCTCTTTGTCCTGGTTCCGTCAAGCTTTGAATCACCCAAATCGGAGTTCGTATGACGAAGATATGGCCAAAATACAAACTGTGTGTCGCTGAGTGCGGGTGCACCCATCCGCACTCTGGGTCAGTGCGTCCGCACTGCGCTCGGACTTTTCTGTTTCATCTCCTGATGGCTGAGTGCGGGTGGCTGACCCGCACTGGAGGTCAGTGCGTCCGCACTGGGCTCTATTTCCTCTGTTTTGCTCTGAAATTGAAACGGGCATAACTCATGATCCGTAACTCCGTTTTCAGTGTTCTACCACTTTTCGGAAAGCTTGCGAGAAGATCTACAATTTGCTCCATTTCCTGTAACTTAAATAAACTTTGGCAGTAACTTGATTCTTGGATATATTTCATTCTATTCTCTACTAAAATACAAGATATTTGGTGCTATTATGTGATAAAAACTAGATCGAATGTGTATATAATTTAGACCTATCAACGTGATCAAACATGACATGCAGACTGATCATGTTTAATATTTTATTTTTTCAGATTTAAGTTAATTCATAAAAATAACAAAGAAAGATACTAAAAATAAAAAAAAAAACTATTACAAAATAAATTATAATAAAGAAATAATGTTGGAAAAACCGGTCATGTAATGTGTGACGTGATGTGATCAGGTCAGTTTGCGTGATGTTTACTAAAATGATGAAGAACACACATCACGTGTGTATCTGCGAGGGTAAAAGTGCTTTTATCTTCGCGGATACTCCTGTTGGTAATACCGATAAACTCATAAATAACACTTTTATTGGTGTACCCTCGGCAATAGTCACTTTTTACCTTTCCTTTATTTATCTATGCCTCTTTGCCGAGTCAATAATTGTTTCTATGACAAATTTAGAGTAGAGTTTAGAAAAACTGTACAGGAAGAATTTATTGAATGGCTCTATATTGTCATTCAATCTATTTTGGATTATTTCATGAGGAAAGTTGTTCTATATTTATTTTCCTAGATAAAATATATAGACAATTAATTTATTGATCATTTGTTAGTTCTACATAAATTTTTAAATAAATCATACACATAATTAATTTATCATTAGTTTATTCATGTACATCAAGGGTCAATAATTCAAGGGTCGAATTTTTTTACTATTTTTTTGAAAATCACTTGATCTGAACATTTTGGACCATCCAAAAACAACCTATCTAAAAAAATAGTAAAAAAATTAGAAAAAATGTAAAATTTGGTTTGCAAGTACATATTCATTTTATAATCATGTTGAAGTTCGGATTGACCGTAGGATTTTGAAAAGTCAAATTTTGAGCCGTAGCACAGACCCAATCCGTGCTATGCATAGCACCGTAGCCTCACTCATATATATATATAGAATCTGGCTAATATGCTACGCGTATATAAGGGCCTCTCCGTGCTACGGCTCACTTTTTGAGTTTTCAAAATCCTAACGGTCGATCCGAACCGTTCAACATGATCTCCATATGAATATGTACTTGCAAACCAAATTTTACATTTTTTACATTTTTTAGAATTTTTTTACTATTTATTAAGCCACTTTGAAAATCGCTGATCCAATGGTCCAGAAAAGTTTACTGTTGTGTACAAATTACTGTTTTTTCAAAGTGGCTTAATAAATAGTAAAAAAATTCTAAAAAATGTAAAATTTGGTTTGCAAGTACATATTTATATGGAGATCATGTTGAACGGTTCAGATCGACCATTAGGATTTTGAAAACTCAAAAAGTGAGCCGTAGCACGGAGGGCCCTTATATATGCATAGCACCGTAGCACTGTCCTATATATATATATATAGCTGGGCTATGGTGAGTTGTGAAGTAAGAGGTCATTTTTACTTCATGATCATATTTTTATTTTGAAAATCCAAACAACCGATCCGAACCGCTCAACATGTTCTCTATATTGAAATGTGCTTGGAGATTGAATTTTACATTTTTTGAAATTTTTTTGCTATTTATTAAGCTACTTTGAAAATCGCTGATCTGGTGGTCCAGAATTTTTTACTGTTCACAGTGGATCAGCGATTTCAAAGTGGCTTAATAAATAGTAAAAAAATTCCAAAAAATGTAAAATTTAGTCTCCAAGCACATTTCAATATAGAGAACATGTTGAGCAGTTCGGATCGGTTGTTTGGATTTTCAAAATAAAAATATGACGTAAAGTAAAACACTGTTTTACTTCACAACTCACCATAGTCTATCTCTCTCTCTCTCTCTCTCTCTCTCTCTCTCTCTCTCTATATATATATATATATATAGAGATGGGCTATGGTGCTTCGCGAAGTAAATGGTCTTTTTTACTTCAAGCTATATTTTCATTTTGAAAATCCAAACAACCGATCCGAACCGATCAACATGTTCTAAATATTGAAATGTGCTTGCAGACTAAATTTTATATTTTTTAGAATTTTTACTATTTATTAAGTCACTTTGAAAATCGCTGATCCACTGTGAACAGTAAAAAAACAGTAAAAGTTTCTGGACCACCGGATCAGCGATTTTCAAAGTGGCTTAATAAATAGTAAAAAAATTCCAGAAAACATAAAATTTAGTCTTCAAGCACATTTCAATATTTAGAACATGTTGAACTGTTCGATCGGTTGTTTGGATTTTCAAAATGAAAATATGGCGTGAAGTAAAAAAGACCATTTACTTCGCGAAGCATCGTAGCCCATCTCATATATATATATATATATGAGGAGGGTTCAAATGCCTCCATTTTTCATGCTTCCACAATGTTTCTATTTTAAAACTTTATTAACTTCAAATTTAAAACTAAAAAATTAAAATAAAACCGTTGGATATAATCTACATCATTTTATCTATGTATGTGTAAAAAATTATGACATTTCAATTTTGTTTTGGTTGTCATCAAGAGCTTATAAAAAATGTACTAATGTGGATAATTTCTAGACATTGATTTTTCAACTTATTGATTCACATATAAACAAAATCAAAATGTGATAATTTTTTATGAGCACATAGATAAAATGATGTAGATCATATCCAACGGTTTTATTTTGACTTTTAAGTATTAAATTTGGAGTTAATAAAGTTTTTAAAAATGGAGGCATGGTGGAGGCATGAAAAATGGAGGCATTTGAACCCTCCTCTATATATATATATATATGGAAAATTTGCAAAATCGTAAGACTAATACAGAATTTTCAAATCAAGTGATTTTCTACCTATCTAAAAAAATAGTAAAAAAATTCTAAAAAATGTAAAATTTGGTTTGCAAGTACATATTTATATGCAAATCATATTAAACGTTCGGATCGACCGTTAGAATTTTGAAAACTCAAATATTGAGCCGTAGCACGGAGGCCCTCTATGCTACGCGTAGCACCGTAGCCAACTCCTATATATATATATATATATATATATGAGGCTGGCTACTATGCTTATATAAGCATATGCCCACATATGCTTATAACTCATTTTTGCGTTTCCAATGTTCAAATGGTCGATCCGACCGTTCATCTTGTTCTCCATATTAATATGTGCTTGGAGACTAAATTTTACATTTTTCTGAATTTTTTTACTATTTATTAAGCCACTTTGAAAATTGCTGATCTGGGTGAACAGTAAAAACAGTGTTTCCAAAATTCTGGACCATATGATCAGCAATTTTCAAAGTGGCTTAATAAATAGTAAAAAAATTCAGAAAAATGTAAAATTTAGTCTCCAAGCACATATTAATATGGAGAACAAGATGAACGGTCGGATCGACCATTTGAACATTGGAAACGCAAAAATGCTCATTTAAGCATATGTGGGCATATGCTTATATAAGCATAGTAGCCAAGCACATATATATATATATATATATAATCTGGCTAATATGCTATGCGTATATAAGGGCCTCTCCGTGCTACGGCTCACTTTTTGAGTTTTCAAAATCCTAACGGTCGATCCGAACCGTTCAACATGATCTCCATATGAATATGTACTTGCAAACCAAATTTTACATTTTTTAGAATTTTTTTACTATTTATTAAGCCACTTTGAAAATCGCTGATCCAATGGTCCAGCAGATTTTACTGTTGTGTACAAATTAGTGTTTTTTCAAAGTGGCTTAATAAATAGTAAAAAAATTCTAAAAATGTAAAATTTGGTTTGCAAGTACATATTCATATGGAGATCATGTTGAACGGTTCGGATTGACCGTTAGGATTTTGAAAACTCAAAAAGTGAGCCGTAGCACGGAGGGCTCTATGCTACGCGTAGCACCGTAGCACTGTCCTATATATATATATATATAGGGTCCGGCTAATTTGCTGCTGGCAGCATATCGGCCAGCTGCTGCCGGGGGCATATCTGCCATTATGATGTTCAAACAACCGATCCGAACAGTTCAACATGTTCTAAATATTAAAATCTACTTGGAGACCAAATTTTACATTTTTTGGAATTTTTTTACTATTTATTAAGCCACTTTGAAAATTGCTGATCACATGGTCCAGAATTTGGTTCACTGTTTTTACTGTTCACCCGGATCAGCAATTTTCGAAGTGGCTTAATAAATAGTAAAAAAATTCCAAAAAATGTGAAATTTGGTCTCCAAGTAGATTTTAATATAGATTGAACATCTATATAAAAAAAATTGTTGTTTGAACATCATAATGGCAGATATGCCCCCGGCAGCAGCTGGGCGATATGCTGCCAGCAGCAAATTAGCCGGACCCTATATATATATAAGTTGAATTATCTTGCATCCCCAATCAGTCTTCAATCATTTTAATTATAATTTCACCATTACTTGGACACCGGGGGTCAAATTTATAAATTTATTCCAAATTTTGGATTTTGAAATCTGTATGGCCTTTGTGCCTGAGATTAGCAAACAATTATAATATTGTCAACGGAAATTACCCTTTAAATAGAGCTAAGCTATGAGTTGGACTATTGTACTCTGAGAATTAAAACATTTGTTTTAATTTGCGTTTATATTTTACGATTTCAAAATCTAAAAAGTCAATATAAATTATTGAACATGATCTTCATATTAGAATATAAATGAAGACCAAATTTTATATTTTTTTTAAAAAAAATTTACTATTTTTTTAGATAGGTAGAAAATCATTGTTTTCTTAATTAATTATAGTTGAGAATCTCTTGAAAATAATCACTTTAAAAAAAAAAAACAGTAAAAAATATGGGCAAAATATAAGATCATGATAATAAAAAAAATTAAAAAATATAAAATTTGGTGGTCAAGTACATTTAAATATGAAGAAGATGTTGCTAACGATTCGAATCGACTGTTGAACTTCAAAGTCGCAAACTATGAGTGCGAATTAAAACAAAAGTATTATTTCCCAAAATACAATAGCCCAACTCCAGTTAATTTGGATTTGATTATGCATGGTGTCTGTTATCTAATATTTCGGGCTTTATAACCCTAAGGGCGCCTAAATTTTAGGAATTAAGTTGCAACAAATTAATCACCTTATTTCAGTGTTTTCAACCCCATTTAGCTATTTTAAGAACCCAATATATCCTATCACTAGCCTTTCCAATCCACCTGATCACCAACTCAACAGAGTGCATGCAAATCTAAACGGATTAGAAGCTCATTTTGTCCCGTCCTGTAATTCTGTAAACCCATATATCAAACAAGTTTTGAAACCTCTTCTCAACCTCGCTCAGAACCAACAGAAGAAATTAAGTATAAAAAGAGACAGAAAGACAGAAAGAGAGAGAGAGAGAGGGACGGGTGGATGAAGAGATGGCGCGCACGATAGTTGGTACGAGTGTGAGTCTGATCTTCATCTTCACACTCATCCTTCTAGCTCTCCTCTCAAGCAGGACTGTGCTGCTTGCCGAGGCAGGTCAGAATTGCATTTGTGAATGTATGAGGGTGTGCCGGAACAAGATTATCGGCAGGGAAGCACAATGTGCCAAGGCATGTAGCAAGGCGTGCATCAAAGCGGGGTTCCCGGCGTACCCGAAAGACGGCATCATTTATTGCACCCCATCTCCCCCAAACTCTACTTGAAATTGAGATATCATGCATGATGAGTATATAATGCGTGAGGAAGATTGGATTCATTAATTATAGACTATATATATATATGCATGTATGATTTTTCATTTTCTTTTTAGTTTTTACAGTTGGTGCAGGTTAATTAAATGATTATATATATGTGTGTGTCTGTGATCGGATATAAAACAAGGTTAAATTAATTTATTGAAGTGAAAATATTTGATGATTAAATGGAGTCTGAAGCGTTCTAAATTGTTTTGATTCGGTTAATTCCTGATGAATGAATAATTAATCTCTGTAAGAATGTGTATTTCTGCACGTTTCTGCTTGTTCAATTTCTATCTCATCAATTAGTGTATTCTGTATGCTTGAATTGATTAACTCAATTCAATCACATTAATTTGAATATGGTCTAGAATTTTTATATCAAGTGATTTTTATCTAACAAATAGTAAAAAATTCTATAAAATATAAAATTTAGTGCCGAAATTTTTTTAGTTACCACACCAATAATTCGAAATTAAACAACCACCGCCCAAGACTCCAGAATTCAAATTTTTAGTTCAAATTTAGTACAAAATTTTTATTTGTTAAACAAGTACGTTTTATTTTCTACAATTTCACCGTCAAATTTGATGTGTACATATAATTCTAAATACCACATAACAAAATAGAATATAACAGAAAAAAAAATTTAGTCCAAAAATTTCAAACAGAATAGATCAGAACTAAAAAAAAATATTGGTGCGCTTCCTAAGGCTCGCACCAAAAAAAAAAAAAACCAAAAAAAAAAAAATTTGGTGCTCATCCCCAGCTGATGCACCAAAAAAATTTGGTACGCGTCCTGAAGGTGCGTGGGTGGTAAGAATTGAAATTTGGAGATATGAGTGGTGGTTGTTTAATTTTGATTAATTGTGGTGGTAACTAAAAATATTTCGGAATTTAGTGCACGTGCATTTTTATAAGAAAATCATGTTGAACGGTTCAGAACTATTTGAATTATGAAAATGAAAATATTAATCCATAGTACATACCAATCAAGTTTAGCTAGTCGGATAGATTGCGTAATTTGGTTTCAAACTTTCAATCAAGTTTTTATTGATGTTAGAGAATTGGAGTCTTCAACCAAACTTGTGTTCATAAAGCTGTTGGGAAATCATAAAGGCCAAATAATTACGTCTTATCTAGAGATCAAATAATTACATCTCATCTAGGGGTCAAACACTTACACCACGGGAAAGGAGAAACAGTTCCCCACTTTAACCTAAGGACCGTCCTATGCCAAAGAGATCCAAAATATAAATTAGAAGTGCAGAACATAATACCTGATTCCATGCCTTTTGTTATGGAATATCCAAAGTCTTGGTAGAGCAACAGCAGTCTCCGTGACCACGAGACAAGTCTTCAATGGCAAGAAGCCATTCTCGCATTTTTGTCGTATGGTCGTGGATCAAGACTTTCAAGACAGCAAGATATGGCTCTTGAGAAATCCTCTCCAAATTTTCTAATGGATTTCTCTTCTCTATTCTTTGATGGTGGAAGAAGAAGAAGATGCACACAGAGCTGTATTTTTCTAAAGAGAAAAAAACGTATTTTCAGTTTCTGTATTTTTCGATATTATCTTGTGTCTTGGGGATCAATCCTTATATATAATAATCTATCTGGTTATCGCCAACTTGAAAAAGGTATTTTGTGTGACTGCATCAAAAACCGTGCTATCACATCAAAATCCATGCGGCCGCATTGATATCCGTGTGGCCCGCACAATCCTCTTAAATGGCAGTTTTCTAAATCGCAAATCTCAGAATCAGTCCATTAATGATTTGATATTTGCCTAAAGTGTTCTACACATTTATGAACCACATCCTAATGAATATATTGATTGTCTATTACCTTATTTGATCACTTTAATTGACAACCATATATGACAGTAAACAACTCATAATTAGATTACATATATGCTCAATGTTGACATTAAATCCAACGAGGTTGGCAAAAAATCTAATAAAAACATACTTCAGAAGAGGATATATACATATGGATAGAGGAGGAGTCTCTTTTTTTATGCTGCCTCTCTTACCTTCCCTTCTCCTTCCTCTTTCTCTCTCTTTCTTAGGCTTGCTTCAGGGTCCTACATTTGGAATGGTGGCATCCTCCTAAACGAGCCGACTAGTGAATTTTGACATACTTGCTGCGAGCAAAGTGAATATCGGCCCAATTATGGTTCTAGTGCAACTAAAGGCCCACCAAAGGTACGTTGCATGTCTCTTTATTTTTCCATCTAATCATAAAAGCCCCAAATTTTTATTAATATCCAAACAAATTCAAAATTTCTAATTCTACACCCCCATTTGCAAAATTTAAGAATCTATCCAAATCGGAAAATAATTTTCCGAATCCAGCCTTTGGATGGGAAAAATAATTTCACAGAAATCCAATTCCAGAAAATATTTCACGGATATAATTTTTTTAATTAAATATAAAATGTTAAGATTTATTTATTTTTTGTATTGAAATATTAGAAATATTTTTATATTTCTTTGAAAATAGATGAAATACTACATAATTGAATTTATAAGAAAGACTGCGACAAATAACCCGCATCAACATTTTTCAGGCCGGATTTTTTACGATTGTAAGAAAAATTAAAATATTTATTTATGTGTTATAATCCTGAGATCTGAGTTATAATCCTGGTTCAAAAGTCACTTCAGAGTAAATAAATAAAATATCGTGGTCCTTCTAGTATATTCAAATTCTAAAATACTACATCTCTTTTGAAAAAAAATTGATATGAAATCATTTTGGTCTGTCAAAATGTCAGATCAAACTGTCAAATCCTATAGCCGGGAGATTATTTCCCAGAAATAAGATTCTCAAATTCGAGAAATAATTTTGCAGATTCAGGGCTTGGATCCGGGGGCAGATTCGAAATTTTTACAAATGGGGTGTAGATTTGAAATTTTGAATTTTTTTGGATATTAATACAAATTTCGGCATAAAAGCTAAGACTTTCATATAAATTTATTTGCACTTAAATCATATGCTGATAATTTTTTTGCAAATAATTGAACTGATGGATGCATTTATAATAGGTTGCGCGTGCTAATTGACATTTTTCATCAAATTTAGGTCTTATTTCAAATCATATAATCACTACAACAGATATCTTATTTCTAAATATTATCTAGCACACGAAGAAGAATTTGTATTAAACAAAATTTTTATGACATATCTATCTTTTTTTTTTATACCAATTGGGGACAATTTTATTTATTTTTGAGTAAAACTAGTGTACGTGTGTTGTGCTCACTAAGAGGACTTGATAAGTATAACTCCAAAATATATCATATGAGTTTCAAATGACAAATTCAAAATGTTGAAATCGATCTAATTCACGAGAGATGCGTGTACATGCAAATTTTTGAAATAATTTAGTATAAGTCAAGCGATAAAAAAATGAAACTTTATACATTATTTTAATGTATTCATTTTTCATCATTTTTTTTACCACTTGACTTTGTATTAATTAAATGAATTTGAAAATTTAAAATTTTGCATGTACACATATCACTCAGTAGATCGGTTTCAACAGTTTAAATTCGTCATTTAAAACTATCCGATAGATTTTGAAGTCATGATCACCAAGTCTTCTTAGTGAGAATATCACACACTTACTTTGCTCTTTATTTTTTGTATTAATTCTGAAAGGACAGTTTTGTCATTTGAATTTATATAAGAGAAGCTTGTCCAATTCAAAGCACCTCTCTAAGGATGTGCTCCACAAACTCGAATTAAAGGAGAGGAAAGGGGTAAGGAGGGGAACTACCCTCTAATTAAATGGTATTTAGTTTTGTGTCTTAATTCCCCTCTCCTCCAAAATTTTAATTACTGAAGCAAGAAAACTTGTTTGAGCAACTTGGTGAGCTTAAGAACACCCTAGTTCTGCTCAATTATTTAATACTAATAAGTGAATTTATATGCATTAATTCAAAATATTTCATCAATCTTGGTACAAATTAAAACTGCCATAATGTATTTGACCTTCTTCTAAACTATCAAGAAGAGGAAAAAAAAAACACAGAAGAACAAATGGTAACAAAATGTCTGAACTGTTAATTCTAGATGGTGTATATGAGTTTCAACTGTCTTATCCACCCTATTGTGATTTTGCACCATGCATTTTCTTTCTGCACTGCAATTGACATTGTAATTTTAGAATATATATATATAGAGTACGGCTAACGCACTTTCTCTAGTATATCAACAATATGCTTCCGGCCTCCAAAATCAATCGAATGAGCTTCAAATGACAAATCCAAACCGTTCAAACCAATCTCCTTACCGAGAGCTTCGTTTCCATATAAAAAATTTTAATTTTCGATTTTATTTACATCAAGTCAAGTGGTAAAAAAAGAGAGCAAAATAGTGCATTAAAATACGCACAAAATCTTTCATATTTTGACCGCTTGACTTGATGGTAAATAAATTCGAAAATTTAAATTTTTTGTATGGAAACAAAGTTCTCGTTAAGAACATTGGTTTGAACGGTTTGAATTTGTCATTTGAAACCGATTCGATAGATTTTGGAGACCAGAAGCATATTATTGAAATACTAAAGGAAACGTGTTAGCCGTACTATATATATATATATATATAGAGTAGAACTAGGGTGCTCCTAAGCTCACCAAGCCCTTCCGTGAGCGCGACTCTAAAACCTATCAAATTGACTTCAAACGACATTTCCAAACAGTTAGATGTTCAATCTATATTAAAATGTGCTTGGAGACCAAATTTTACATTTTTTGGAATTTTTTTACTATTTATTAAGATGGTTTGAAAATCGCTGTTTTCCAATGGTGCAGAATTTTAATAAAAACAGCGATTTTCATACCATCTTAATAAATAGTAAAAAAAATTCCAAAAAATGTAAAATTTGGTCTCCAAGCACATTTTAATATAGATTGAACATCTAACGGTTTGAAAATGTCGTTTGAAGTCAATTTGATAGGTTTTAGAGTCGCGCTCACGAAGGGCTTGGTGAGCTTAGGAGCACCCTAGTTCTACTCTCTCTCTCTATATATATATAGAGGTTGGCTATTGTGCTTCCATAAGCATATGCCCACATATGCTTATAACTCATTTTTGCGTTTCCAATGTTCAAATGGTCGATCCTAACCGTGGGCATATTCTCCATATTAATATGTGCTTGGAGACCAAATTTTACATTTTTCTGAATTTTTTTACTATTTATTAAGCCACTTTGAAAATTGCTGATCATATGGTCCAGAATTTTGTTGCACTGTTTTTACTGTTCACCCGGATCAGCAATTTTCAAAGTGGCTTAATAAATAGTAAAAAAATTCAGAAAAATGTAAAATTTGGTCTCCAAGCACATATTAATATGGAGAATATGCCCACGATTCGGATCAATCATTTAAACATTGGAAACGCAAAAATGAGTTATAAGCATATGTGGGCATATGCTTATGGAAGCACAATAGCCAACCCCTCTCTCTCTCTCTCTCTATATATATATATAGAGAGAGAGAGAGAGAGAGAGAGGTTGGCTAATATCAAAACGTTTGTTCCGGAGCAGTAGTGCAACCAATTGGTTTTCCGATTTTCAAAGTACAAACGGTCGATCCGAACCATTAGATGTGATCTATATATTAAAATGTGCTTGGAGACCAAATTTTACATTTTTTGGATTTTTTACTGATTATTAAGCCAGTTTTAAAATTTGCTGATTTTAATAAACAGTGAAAAATTTATGGATTATTAAAAACAACGATTTTTAAAACTAGCTTAATAAATAGTAAAAAGAATTCAAAAAATGTAAAATTTGGTCTCCAAGCACATTTTATTATAGATTGAATGTTGAATGGTTTGGAACGATTGTTTGGACTTCGAAAATGTAAAAACTGAATTGTTTGTTTCACAGCATAGGAACAAACGTTTTGATATTAGCCAACCTCTCTCTCTCTATATATATATACACACACACTATATGGTGTGCATCAATTCTCAAGAAAAAAGCACCGATATGAATGGAAACATAGGTGGTGTGAAAAACAGACACAACAGAAAATGGCGCCTCTTTTGATATATATCAGGGAAAAAAAATCGGTTATGCTGTAACAAGAGGGGATGGGAAGATAAAAGGAAATGAGTAAGGAAGATATGTCTTTTAATAATTTGGAAGTACAGTTCATATATTACGGGACAGGTGTTACTTGGGTTTTGCATGGCTACGTAGGTAAGATGCACAATCAAGGAATTTTACCTGTTTCTTTTTATTTGATGGCTATACTCTCTTTCCAATAATGGAAATTTTACAACTGAAGCACCAAAAGCTTTAGATTTCTTGACATAACGACAATATTTCAATGTTACATGATGTTACGTACATTGTATCCTATCCTATGTACGTACATGGACACCTTACCAGTTATAATTAAAACAGTATAGTGAAATTTTTATGAATTTTTGGTTGTACACTGGCTTGAGTACTTGGGAAACAATCGAAAAGATATTCATATATATATATATATATATATATATATATATATATATGAGGAGGGATCCACGTACTTACAACAAATTTGAGTTACAACAAAGTTACAACATTCATTTTTTTCATTTTCAAAGTCCAAATCGTCGATCCAAACCGTTCAACATGATTATCTAAATAAAATGTGCTTGCAGATCAAATTTTATATTTTTTTGAATTTTTTTACTATTTATTAAGATGGGTACAAAATTCAATGGTCTAAGTATGGCTATTTTTTGTAAAATACTTAATAAATAGTAAAAAAATTCAAAAAAATGTAAAATTTGATCTGCAAGCACATTTTATTGTGGAGATCATGTTGAACGGTTTGGATCGACGATTTGGACTTTGAAAATGAAAAAAATGAATGTTGTAACTTTGTTGTAACTCAAATTTGTTGTAAGTGGATCCCTCCTCTATATATATATATATAGTAGGGTTAAAATGTTCCATTGGTTTTGTGCCCCATCATGCTCTAACATCGTTATCTCTATTTTCAAAATTTAAACAGTCGATCCGAACCGTTTAATATGATATTCATATTAAAATGTGCTTGGAGACCAAATTTTATATTTTTTTAAAAAAATTTACTATTTTTTAAGATAGGTACAAAATCGTTGTTTTTAGAAGATTCTGGACCATTCAAAAATAGTTATTTTGTACCTCTCTAAATAATTAATAAAAAATTACAAAAATTATAAAATTTGTTATCCAAGCACATTTTAGTATGAAGATCATGTTGAATGATTCGGATCAATTATTTAGATTTTGAAAGTAGAGATAATGATATTAGAGTATGATGGAGCACAAAACCAATGGAGCATTTTAACCCTACTCATATATATATAGAGTAAGGCTACGGTGCTTTGCAAAGTAAACCACCCCGTTTACTTCGGGCTACTTTTTGGATTTTGAAAATCCAAACAACCGATCCGAAACCATTCAACATGTTCTAAACATTGAAATGTGCTTGGAGACCAAATTTTACATTTTTTGGAATTTTTTTACTATTTATTAAGCCACTTTGAAAGTTTCTGATCTGGTGGTCCAGAAAATTTTACTGTTCGCCGTCGGATCAGCGATTTTCAAAGTGGCTTAATAAATAGTAAAAATATTCCAAAAAATGTAAAATTTGGTCTCCAAGCACATTTCAATGTTTAGAACATGTTGAACGGTTCGGATCGGTTGTTTGAATTTTCAAAATCCAAAAAGTAGCCCGAAATAAACCGGGTGGTTTACTTTGCAAAGCACCGTAGCCTTACTCTATATATATATATATATTCATGACACGGTGATGGTGGTATAAAAGCCTTTAATTTTACCAGGTTGAGGCAAGAACAATTAATATATAACTTGATAAATGAAAGAATAGGAAAAGGCAAGGCCCACTACAGTACAGTCGAAGTAAGCGGGATATATATAGTCAATATTTAGTGGGGGTGTTTCCTAAGATTTCTCTTAATTTAAACCAGACTCTGCATGCATCACTTTTATTCTTTTAATTGGACCATATTTAGACAGACAAGAGGAAACAACCGCATGGCATAGTTAATTTGTTGTTTCAATAGAAGTCAAATATGCAATTGAAAACCACACATTGCCTTAGTTAGCTAGCATGCATGCATGCTTCTAGTTTTTGTTAATTTGATACAGGTATATTATATATGAGGAGGTTTCAAATGCACCATTATTTTTGTGCTCCAATATGCTCCACATTCTTTATCTCCATTTTCAAAGTCCGAACAGTCAATCCGAACCGCTCAACATGATCTTCATAATAAAATATGTTTGGACACCAAATTTATATTTTTTAGAATTTTTTTACTATTTTTTTAGATAGGTACAAAATGACTTTTTTAAGGAGATTCTGGATCATCCGATAAAGTGATATTGTACCTATCTAAAAAAATAGTAAAAAAATTCTAAAAAATATAAAATTTGGTCTCCAAACATATTTTATTATGAAGATCATGTTAAGCGGTTCGGATCGACTATTCGGACTTTGAAAATGGAAATAAAAGATGTGGAGCATATTGGAGCACAAAAATAATGGTGCATTTGAACCCTCCTCTATTAATATACATATGAAAGTTGAAACTTGTACATGAATATAAAGGTGATAATTAAGATCGATGAATATCCAAATCATTTAGTCGACATTAAATGCAAAGCTAGCGTACGCAACAAGCATTAAATTTGAACAGTCAGACTGATCCCAAACTATATATATGTTTTAGAAATTAAGCAAAGTCTAGAATTTGACTTTAATATATTCGTCCCTAGAGCATGTTTGTTCTCAATTTTCTTTTTTGAGCATGAGGTTTATTCTATAGTTAAATATCTGGTATTGATAATTAATCAAGCCATTATATTACATATATATGAGAGGAGATTACTTACAATTTTTTATTTGGAAAATCTTGAATCTTCGAAAATAAAATAAAACTAAATTCAACATTAATTATACGCCATAATCTATATATATTATGCACTAATCTTGTCTATGAATATAAGCATTTGTTTTATTATATTAACAATGCAAACAAAATCTAGTAGTGATATATAGATGATTAATATCCAGCAATACTCACAGCGTGCATTACAACATTTAAGTGTTATAATTTTAAGGTGAATGCAACAATATATATTTGCAACATTCATATGAAAAATTAAGTGGAATATGTTCATATAATGAGCTTGATATATAGGATGCTTGGAATATGTTCATATAATGAGCTTGATATACAGGGAATTGATCCTTAGAGAGGCGACTTCAAGTGGCAAGTGGCAACAGCATATAAGACAAGCAGAGATGGCAAACTTGTTAAAACAATATATGCAGTTAAGCCTTCACATCTCTCTTAGTCTCTCTAGCTCTTTCCCTGTCTATTTGTGTAGGAGTGGGACCCAGCACATTAAAGACCGTAGAAAGTACACTATATATACGTAAGATGGACTCTTGTCTCTTGATCTGCATGGACCATGCATGCGTAGTGTCTCATTATTTGATTACGCAGCAAGCAAATGAATATGCATGCATGCATGCATTGTTAATTTTAACCTTCTTATATATAAACAAATGTTTCTTAATGCTGACACATAAGTCATAGCATATATACATGCATGCATGGCTGTAACAACATCGCACTATTATTATCTATGGAACTAGCTAAATGACAAAGTTGATGTAATTAAACTAACTAATTAAAGCATCATGCAATGAAATTGTGATAAATTTGTTGAATTCTTCTATGAGCATAAGACAATATATTTAACTAAGATGAGAGGTACCATCTAGATTCAGCACAGAGTAAGGATTAATTGGGAATTAGAATTCAGATCAGATGAGATGGAAACTAATTAATCACCTCTTGATCTTTGGACCAAAATAACATTTCATTGGCTTTGCCTACTTGTGAAACTTACCAGATAAGAGACCAATACAGTTGTTTTCCCACCTCATCATACAAATCCTATAGTTGATACATGAAATTACCAAAAGACCCCTACATGGCCCTATTTGAACCATGCCACCACTGCACCCTGCATTTAATACACTCACACTCAGACTACCACTCAACTTCATATTTCTGGTCTAGTTGGCTTAGGGTTTCAGAAAGGGAAAAAGTATTGAGACCTGTAAGTAGGAAACCTTTCCTCTTCACATCTCCTTTTATTTCCTTAGTTTTTTTTTTTTTTTTTGCTATTGTCTCTATTATACAAGTTTTTATTTTTATTATGTTGAAGGTTTGAAAAAATATTTTGTGAGCAGGGAAAAGTATTCTTCTTGAATTAATTATTGAAGAGACAAAATAAAGATAAGTTAGAGATATACAGTAGAATGGGGCATCATTCTTGTTGCAATAAACAAAAGGTGAGGAGAGGTTTATGGTCACCTGAGGAAGATGAGAAGCTGGTTAAGTATATCTCCACCTATGGCCATGGTTGCTGGAGCTCTGTTCCTAGACTTGCAGGTAAGTTAACTTACATTTATAAATTCAATCATTATATCAATAATTAATCATTACTAAAACCTCTTGAAACATTTTGATATAACAATTTATGCATGCAAATGGGGTGCTTGCTCAAGATATATAGAGATGCAACTCTCATGTCACATTGTCCTTGTCAATTGTGTATATATTATTGAGAAATTTACAATATATACTAAATTAACAGCTTTACCTACGGCCTATATCCACAATTAATATGTCTGATTATTCTAGACCAATATATTATCTATGATAGAAATTAGAAAACTTCAATTTTGTATATATCATTGGAAAATATGAATATAGGTTTGCAAAGATGTGGCAAGAGTTGTAGGCTGAGATGGATAAACTACCTGAGGCCAGACTTGAAGCGTGGGAACTTCACTCACCAAGAGGAATCGCTCATTATTGAGCTTCACAAAGTATTAGGAAACAGGTTCATATATATGCAAATTAATGCTAACTTTTTCATATGTATACAAAAATTAATATGTGGCATTAAGACATATATAAGTTTATTTCCTTTTCCATTTTTTCTTATGTCTTTCTCTATAGATGGGCTCAGATAGCAAAGCATCTGCCAGGAAGAACTGACAATGAGGTGAAGAACTATTGGAACTCGACAATCAAGAAAAAAATCATGAGTTCTCACTCTTTGGATGGTTTCACCTCTCTTCCTTCTTCAGGTAACTAACCTAATATATACGCCATAACCATAAATATATATATCCTTATTTTTTGTTTAACAATTAATATATTGAAGAAAATAGAGTTATATTAAAATTTTCAATTATATTTTCCTCAGAGGGTTACTACATATTGGATGGTACATCCATGAAAAAAGGGTATGAGGAACAATGCAATAGTGTGCCTCTTTCCTTCTCAGAAGCTTACAATGCTTTGAATTCGCAATGGCCGGCTTTCAATTCCGAAGAGGCCCACAATCAAGAGTTTCCTGAGAAATGCAAGCTGTTTCGTACCGATGCAAACATGTACGCTCCATATATGGTAGATTGTAAGCCTATTCAGTTCCAAGAGGGATCTTTTCAAATTTCTTGCATGGTAGAATCAAATGAGATGAACCCAACTTCTGAGCCCAAGTATTTTGAAACTCAAGCAAGCATTCATGAAGCTAATCAGCTGATAAGTCATGGGGATTTCATTGATGTTATACTGGGTTCTTCTTCTTCATCGTCAGCAGAATTATCGTGCCATGGCGACCTTTCGGCAAACCCGATAGTCCCTTTTATTTAATTGTTCAATTAGTTATATTCGTATATATATCTGTGATATTTTTCGTTTTGCTTTCAATATATAGTGTATACTATAATGATAATCATATATATGTAACAACGTTAATTTAAATATTGATGTACGTACTTTACGTGGATTGTAGAATGTCTGATGGAGTCGTGCCTATATCGTTTGTTTCATGATGAAATGGAGTCATTGAAGGCAATTCCTTTGTCTCTTACAGAAGGACTTTGTTTGTACCACCTTAATTATATATTCTAGCTAAGTAGCCATGCCAGGTGATCTTTGGTGTGGCTAAAGCAGGCTCTGTAATGCTTCTGGATAATCGTTATATAATATTCATACAAATGATAAATATTTTCCAATGTATTGATGTTATATGGTTCTTGATAATATCATAAATAGCAAAAATTACGTGTTGTCGCCTAGAAAATTGACGGTTCCTGTGTTTTTTTTTTTTTTTTGTAAGTAAGAAGGTGTTATGTCTTGGGAAGTTGTAAATAGGCAGATCGAGTAAATTTTCAATTTTTATAGAGATTTATAGGTTTGGATTAACTTTGCTTTCCCCATAATTTTATTTATCCCTCTCTAAAATTATAATTTGTAATTATGATTAAATTTAGGATTAAAATTAGAATAAATTTCTGATTAGATAATCAGTTAGAGCATTGAAAATGAGAAGTAGGAGCATTTTTTTTTTATCTAGTATCAGATTAGCCAATGAGTTTGAGCCCAATTCATTATTTTCTTGCCCCCCCCCTCCCCCCCCCCCCCCCCCTTCCTGGTCCCTCGACAAAAATCCTGAATTCGTCCCTGATTGTAAGAGTATAAAGACATCGTTAGAGATTTGACAAATTAATTAAATTTAAAGCACACGTAGAGCTGCTTTAATTTTAATTAAAATAATTATATTGTTATCTTAAATATCTTAGAACTTACTGAAAGTCTTACAACATATGTATCCCACTTTAGCCTCTGGAGATATTTGAAATATTCAAATTGGGAGACGGCCATCGCCACAGTCATAAGAATTTGTATTTCCTAAAGTAATTCAAATTTTGAGTTTCGATCCGGACCATCCGATCTGTTTTGGCATGAATATTAAAGGTCCCCGTGGATTCAACATCGGACCAGATTGGCCCGGATTCTGATCATACGGTCCGGATGAGAACTAAAAAATTTCGGTTACTTTAGGAGTCCCGGACCCGTCACTACGATATTATAGACTGGATATTTTTGAATTTGAAAACCTCCCAGTCCGATCGCTTATAAAAATACAAGCATTTGAATTCTCTCTCTTTCAACACCTCTTTCGACTTTCGGACGGAAACAAAGAAAAAAAATGGCAACAAATAAGAACAATCAGCTCCCTTCTTCTCTCATGGCGGATCACCAGTGCATTCTCCTTAGTCGAAACGGATCGGAACCCGACTGCAACTCCGCCTGATCACATGCAGATCCGAACCATGAAAAGGAGGCATCCAGTGCTAATGGTCGGAACGGAGAGGAAGAATAACCAAGCGTTTTTGTCACCAATGGAGAGGGAATTCGTTTACCTGGCCTCGGATTCCTCTGGAGGCACTTTCGTTGCGCACTCTTCGATACGTGTGCTCTCCAGATTCGTTAATCTCTCCATATTTGCGTTCCTAGCCGTCTGATCGAGTGTAACGGCGTCTTTTACTCTTCACTCCTTAAAATTTTAATAAATACATTGCTAGACTTAAATATTAAAATTGGAAGTATCTAGCCTCTCAATTACAGCACATGAAACCCTCATCGCAACCTGAGGAAGAATTTACTGGTTCAACCGCTTTTCCAATTTCTGGTATATTTCCAATTAATTAGACCGTAAGAGTATTAGTTGTCGATTAATTTAATCTCAGATATCTCAATTTTGAAATTGGAGCCCGGTGACTGTGTATCTTTAGTGCTCCCTGGTGATTTATTTTCTTCTCTAATTGTTGATTTCAGAATTCTTAATGCTGTATCCTGTATCCAGGTTATCAGTGGGATTAAAGGGGGATCAAATTGTGGCAACCTGATGTATGTGAATGTGTATAATAGAATCCTTTTTGATAATTATTATCCTGCTTTTCACAATACAAATAATTACCATGTTTGTATTGCAAAATTCGTATAGTTTGTACTCGGGTGCTGTTGCTGCTGCAAGAGAGGCTTTGATGTATGGTGTACCTTCACTAACAATCTCCTTCAATTTGGGTGGCTTGACCTCCAACCTTTACTTAAAAAAAAAAATATATTCTCCTTCAATTTGTAAATTAAACATGAGCAATAGTCATGAATTGCTATTTATATTCTTCTGTACTTTATCCTTGTCTGAAATAGGGATGTTTGTGTAATTTCCTGTAGGAAAAAAAGGTGAGAGTCTACAAAGTGACTTAAAGGAGGCAGCAGATTATTGCATGCCATTAGTTTATGTAGTCATTAGCGACATTGAAAAAGGATCTTTTCCCAAGGATTTATTTTCTGAATAAGTTTTCTATACTGTCTTGTATTTCAGTATGATACCAGTCAGAATTTAGCACCAATGGTATCAGTCTATATTGGATTCCATGGATTAATATTTGCAGTAGTGGTAAAAAAGTTTCCTCGAGAGAATTTTACCAACGGAATTTTATACACTTTTGGCTCTCCACAAAACTATTCAACCATCGAAAAATTGGAAAGTATCGCCATCGGTCTCCAATATTTCAAAGGGACGTTATTTGTCTCTCATGATACTTCTTTTTTTTCAAGGGCATATTAAAATCCTAAATGTTGATAAATAATATTCAATTGTCCTTGTACAACAGGGGTTCAGGGTTAGACAGCAGAGCCAGTGGAGATGCCACAAAACCTGGCAAGCGGTTCCCACAAACAGGCATACACAGAGCTGCACATCGATTCCTGTCGAAGTGCCAAAGCATTCGAATACCAGCTGGCAGATCTCAGCCAGACTGCAACTGTAGCTGCCAGTATTCTCTATTTAAGGCCCTCTCTTTTGAAAATTCCCTTGAGAAGTTCAGGAATTGCATAATTACATACATTTCTTCATCTGTCGAGACATCTATTGCTGTCAATCGTATACTGTGTATGTTAATATCTTTTATGATTATCTATAGTGCAAACTAGAATGTTCTTAGCTCTGAATTTTGTGTTCCTTTAGGGAGCAGCATGTAGAATTGCAGTGCAAATAAAAGATATAGTCGCAAAGAAGCTTCTCCATCTACAGGTATAACCTTTTAAAATTGTAGGACATAAAATGTAACACATTTTGATGTATAAAACATCACTTGAGAGTAGGTCCGATGGGCATCGGACCTACTCTGGTTCGATGGGTTTAATCACCGTCGATTTGTTTTAAGATTCGTGCGGAATGCTTTAAACTTCGTGCGTGTCTGTTTCAATTTCGTGCGCACAAATCTTAAATTAGATTGGACGGTCATCATGCTCGTTGAACCTAAAAGTAGGTCCGATGGGCATCGGACCTACTCCGTTCTCATAAAACATAAAACGACTTACAGTTGCTTTCTCCGTTTCTCTATCTGTCTCTCTCTGTTTTGTTTTTTGTTTTCGTTTTTTGTTTTTTTTTTTTTTTGCTTTAGTTAAATTGTAGTTTATTGAGAAGAAGTGCAAAGAGTTAGAGCTTTGGTGACTAATCTGTTGCCCTACCAACTGTCAGCGCTCTATTGCCAAGAAAAGACTCAGCTTATTATTCACGAGAACAGGAGGAAAATTGAATTGAGGGCCCTGGAGAACAAATATGTAAGATTTCTCTCTGTTTTTTTTTTGTTTTGAGGAAAACCTTGGCAGAGGCTATGTAAGATCTCTCTCTCTCTCTCTCTCTCTCTCTATAGGAATCGATGATCCATGCCTGCAGTAAATGGAGAAAAATTCTTCATAAATATGACCTGACAAACGTGTAGTCATTCTTACTGGTGACTTTACTCTTACTGGTGTACTCACTCTTACTGGTGACTTTGGATTTTTTTTATAAACCATAATTAAAAAAAAAAAATTTATGAAACCAACATAATTAGTTTTGTTTTTACAAAAACCATAAGAACCGAACTGCCATTTTGGTCCAAATTGTTTTTTTTCTGGACCGAATTGGCAATTCGGCATGAAGTGGTTTCATAGAAACTCTCCGGGCCGAAATGGCATTTCGGTCCCATGAGTTAATTTTTTTTTCACCCGAGAGGCAGTAGTTCCCAACTTTATTTCTCTTCTCTTCTTTTTCTTCCTTCCTCCTCTTTTCTTTCCACCCGAACCAAGCTTCATTATTTTTTTTTCCAACCCTCAAAACTCATTTATTTTTTATTCTAATTACATAGATTTGTATATATTTGGGAGAAGAACAAGAAAATCTTCAGATCTACAAATGGTGGCTGAGAGTTGGAGGGAGAAGAAGGGTATTTATAAATCAAACCCTAAAAAAAAAAATGTTCGGACCGAGTTGACATTTTGGTCCAGACTAAAAAAATATTGAGCCGAAATGACATCTCGGTCCATAGGTGTTACACCGAAAGCTACATCATTTTTTTTGAAAACTTGTGAAACCACCTCGTACTTAATTGCCAATTCGGTCCATGAAAAAAAAAAAGTTCAGACCGAAATGGCAGTTCGGTTCTTATGATTTTTGTAAAAAAAAGAAACTAATCATGTTGGTTTCATAAATTTCCTTTTTTTTAATTATGGTTTATAAAAAAAATTCGGTGACTTTACTCCTTCCCTTTCTAACATTTAATGTTTATATATCTTTTCTTTGAATTTGTGAGGGTTTCTTTATTCATTGGAGTCTGGTAGACAAACCAGATTCACCAAGACCTTACCATCAGTCCTAGTTCTTCCATTTTTTTTAAGGAAAGAAGAAAGGTATTCTGAACACTTTTTTTTTGTCTGAGATGACTGTTAAATAAGTTTTTACTAATTGCCAAGTTGCCGTCAATTTGGCAAAGAGATCTTGATTTGTTATTATAATTCCCCTCAGAAATTTCAAATAACTCTGCCGAAACAAATAAAATAAACACTAGTGAAACATATTAAATAATTCTAGAAAGAACCAAAAAAGGGATGCATTTTGCACAGCCATAGACGGTGAACTATTTCACAAGTGACACGGTTCATGCAATTTGTAATCTGGCCTACCAAATCATTTTGCTATTTCTAATTATTAAGAATATCCTCATTCCCACACAGAATTAGTATACTAACTACAAATTATCCCCTCAAGACACTGCTAAATGGAAGTTTTTTCACCAATCACTTCTACACACCTGCTGCTCTGCCTAGTCTCTCCCTTAATATCTTTACCCCCGTATACCTGATAAACAAAAAAAAGGAATTTTTCCAAAAGTTGGTTATTTCACAAATGTGTAACAATAAACAAATAACTGAATAGATAGATGAAAAAAAAATTAAAAAAAGCAAACAGATGAAGTTAATCACTACCTTCCCATCATCATGATAGTTGCTTGAGGATTAGTCCCTGGTGATTTCAACAAAGTGGATCCATCAACAACCCGTAGGCCATCTACACCAAACACACGGTAGTCCCTGTCCACGACCTTTCCCACATGGCACCCACCATGGTAATGCCATATGGTGATGACCGTATCACGGCAAAACTGCTCCACATTCTTTGTATCATTCGTATGCTTGGGTATAAAATTGACATTTGCACGCACACTCATTCTTAACACCTCGTCATTAGAGTACTTGTGGATGTTGGATAGGTCAGAGAAAGATTTGGTATGAAGGATCTGCTCAATGGTGCGGATGCCAAACACACAACGGCGAAGGTCTTGGGGGTGAGAGAAGTAATTGAAAGTAACGTTTGGAGTAGTTTCTATATCAGTGTTTAGGATAGTCAGTTGACCTTTAGAGAGGGGCCCATCAATTTTTTCTAGGATGAAACCACCCCGAAAGGCCTCGATTGGGATGTCGCGTTTGGTTTGTGCAAAGGAACGGGCTAGCTCAAGGCTTCTTTGCTTTGGTGGTATTGTGGAGAGCTGTCCAATCTATAAATTCATTGAAAGTAATATGGTGTTATTATACTATTGTGTTCTAGTCATTCATAGTGCTCTTAATTCGAGAGGTCAATCTAGTAAATGAATTAACAACGACATGTAAATGGCCTTACCTCAGCTGACATGATGCCATGATGGCAGTGAATGCTGTCAGGTGATTGGCCGAACCCACTACTCGCCTCGATAAATGAACCCACCTTAGTTAT
>SWLB01000171.1:0-60000 GCA_011114355.1 Carex littledalei | reverse complement strand
CTTTTAGGTTCAACGAGCATGAAGACCGTCCGATCTAACTTAAGATTGTGCTCACGAAAATTGAAACAGAGATGCACGAAATTTGAAGCGTTTCACACGAATCTTAAAAACAATCGACGGTGACTAAACCCGTCGAACCAGAGTAGGTTCGATGCCCATCGGACCTACTCTCAAGTGCCTCTCCACTCCTCTTCTCTCCACCCCCTCTCCACTCCCTCCCTCTTCTCTCCCGACCATTTCCCTCTTCTAAATCAAAGATTTCCCTCTTCTAAATCAAAGGCTCCATCCCGGCTCCTCGTCTTCCCCTGATCGACCGTCGAACTACGAAAGCCGCCGCCTCTCCACTCCCACTTCTCTCCACCCCCTCTGAACTCCCTCCCTCTTCTCCCCCGACCATTTCCCTCCTCCAAATCAAAGGCTCCATCCCGGATCCTCGTCTTCACCAGATCGACCGTCGAACTACGAAAGCCGCCGCGATCTCCGAGTTAAACCCCACCGCCGCAGTGTTCTCAATCGATCGGAGAACACCCCCAAGAGCCACTCTTCTCACACTGGTCGGATCGACGATATCCGTGTAAGTAAAGCCTCCTTCCTTTGGATTTTGTTTTTTTTTTGTCGATTGCTCGTCTGGTTTGGGGTATTTTTCAATTTAGGGTTTAAGCCGAGATAATTCTTGGTTTGCGCGTCTTTAGGGTTTAAATGCAAATTATTGATTCGGGCCTGACAAATAGTTTCACAATGTTCTGTTTAGGGTTTAAGTTGTAAGCTGATCAAGAATTGTTTCACAATGTTCTGTTTAGGGTTCAAGTTTCACAATGTTCTGTTTAGGGTTTAAGTTGTATAACAGGTGCATTGTTGTTGTTGCTTGTTTGTTTGTTTAGTTGCTAATTTGTTGTATTGTTGAGGCTTGCTTGTTCGCTCGATTGCTAATTAGTTGTAATTAAGTTCTTGAATGTGCTTTAGAATTTCATACCATGAATGCATGAGTTATTGTAAGGAGCATGAACATATATTTTAGAACTGAATTGTGACATAACTTGAAGAGTTTTACAGCAAAATAAGACTGTAGCATGTGCTAGTGTTATATTTTGAGATTAAAGCATCAAGATGCATGATCATATCTTTTTATAGCAAAAGTCTGAAAATGAAGTATGATGTTCAAATTTAGCATTTAGTTAAGTTATAATTGCATTGGGAGCATTTGAATGAAACCGTGGGTTATAGTGGAAATATGCATTGTATTTCTTAGTTGAATCAAATGGATGCATGAGCATATATTCTAGAACAATTTTCGAAACTGAAATGTGATATGTCTTTGGAAAGAAAGGAGTCCGACAATGGTATTGTTGTACGTAAATTATGTTGAAATGTAAGGAACATAGAAGTGACACCTCCAAAATAGTTAATCACAGTGATAAGTAATTAAAGTGGGAAATGTCCATGCATATAGTACACTATGATTGTAGCAAATGATGTAGTGCGCGGATGTCGGTTTCACTCACTTTTTCTTTCAACTTGGTTTTGCTTATATTAAAAATACTTGTGTGCTTTTGCTATATTGTTTCTTGGATTTTATCACATGAATTGCCTGAATTATTTTTCTAGTTATGAGTACATAATATGCATGCATGAAATAAGACACGAATTGCATTGAGGAATTGAGTTGCATGACAGATGCATAGATGACATAAGACATGAGTTGAACCATAAATTTTGCATGATATACTTGCATGCATGATACATAGTTTTATATGAACCATGCACCTGTTATACATGAACCTTGAATAGAAATGAGAATATATAGAACAGATGTGTAGGCGCCATATTCGGGTAGCGCATAGCGTCAGCTGTGTAGGCGTCAGCCCGTTACTCAAAATATAACGGGCTTGATTTTTCCCTTTCTGCCCTTGCTCTTTGTACACCTTTGCTCAGAGTTTACTCCTTAGTTTCTTAGCTATTTCTCAGCTGAAGGTCTGGAATTACTGATCACCTTACAACTTCTAGCAGTACCTCCCCCTAAGGACTTGAATTGATTCTTATATATCCTTCATAACTTGTGTAGTTTCTTGTTTACCCCTAAGGACTTGAATTGATTCTTGTATTTCATATGGTAGCAGTGCCCCTGATCTTTTTGTTTTGTTTTTGTTAGATTGTAGTTACTGTATAGTTGTATATATGTATATGTTTACAGTTGTATACATTCTATAGTTGTGCATCTGAAATAAGACTAAATTAGTTCTTTCCATATTCTGAAAACTAGCTGTAGTTACTGTCACCTCTGTAAATCTGGCAAGAGAAGGGTCTTTATGCATATTTCATATAAATAGTCTTGTCAGTCTTCAATAAAATAGCGGAGTGCTATCTTAAGGTCATAATTTCTAATATTCAGGGCATAGAAAGAATTTCTGTTTAATTGAAAAAGAAAATATTAATGTATGTGTTATATTTAACAGATTACATGGATAAGGACGGTGGTGCTTGCACGGAGGAGTTCGTGCACAGACGAAAATCCCCGAGACTCAATCCGAGTTGCTCCGCAAATGTCTCACTGCCCCCAAGGCCTCCGCCGAAAACTAAGAGTAGGCCTACCGAGCCGTCTGTCACAGAGCAAGTACAGCAAGAATCAGAGACTAGGCACTGTGGGCTCGTTAGAACACGTTCGGGCGCTCGAATATGGATGGGTCCAAGACCTCCTCGGGTAGTGGGGAGTGCAGTCCCGTCACAGAACAAGGCCGCAGCACCAGGATTTTCCCAGCCACCGGTTCAGAACGATCTTTCTGCTGCCCAGTCACCGTCAGCTGCTCAGCCGCAGTCTTCCCGGTCACCTCCTCCGGGAGTGGGGAGTGCAGTCCCGTCACAGAACAAGGCCGCAGCACCAGGATTTTCCCAGCCACCGGTTCAGAACGATCTTTCTGCTGCCCAGTCACCGTCAGCTGCTCAGCCGCAGTCTTCCCGGTCACCTCCTCCGGGAGTGGGGAGTGCAGACCCGTCGGGGTCCAAGGCCGCAGCACCGCAAATTTCCATATCCCCAATTCAGACCGAGCTTTCTGCTGCCCAGTCACCGTCAGCTGTTCAGACGGGTTCTTCATGGGCACCTCCTCGGGTAGTGGAACTTCCTCATATGTCACAGAATAATGCCGGGTGGCCAGATTCCCCGCCACCGGTTCAGACAGAACCAGATTCGACCCGAGACTCGACATGGCCTTCGTGGGATGGTACTAACCGGTCACCAAACATGGAAAATTGGGAAGGTGCTGACCTCTCTCCGCCTCGGGGCTTTGCTGACCAGTCATCGGAACCCTCTGACGAGCAATGTGAGGATGGTCAGTCAAGCGACGCACACTTTTATGTCGGGGTTGACGATGGGAGTAAGAGGTGCATATTGCGTCGGCCCCTTAGAGAGTGTCCTAAGGCCTTGGCAGCCTGCGGGCAAGAGCTAGTTGAGTCGGCATCTGAGGTGTCTGCTGGCCAGAATAAAAGAAAGAGAAACAAGGAGAAAAGTGATGTCAAATGTGGGCGGGGTCTTGCAAAGCCTCGTGACCCTGCGGCACCAGGTGACCGACCAGGACTGCTGATCGTTGGTGACGGGGAGTTCACGTCACGTCCCATGTGCACAAAGGTGATAACCACAATACGGATTCTGACTTTGGAGAACTTACCCGGACCGTTTAGGTCGTACAAAATGTTTCCTACGAAGGCGAGGCTGCTAATCCTAGAACAGTTCATGCAGAGGTATTCGTGGGGGCATGAGGAAGACATCAAGCGTTGTCTTGATGTCTTCGAGAACATAGCGGCAGAAGCATATCAGCGTGAACTGACAGAAACAAGAGCCACGTGTAAGAAGAAATATGGAGTAGATAAGGAGGTGTGGAAAAATCATCCTCCAAAATGGTGCAAGAACGTAGAAGCATGGAAGGGCTTGTGCGATATTTGGTCGACTCCAAAATGGGACCAAATATCGACCACCAACCGAGAGAACAGAACTAAATCACCTGACGTGGTATACCATGTGGCGGGATCCAGGAGTACGTACAAGCACAAGCAAGCACTGGTAAGATAACTAATTTTGTTTGCTTATTTATTGTCCCTTTGCTTATGTTAATCTTACTGAAATATCATATAAACAACACCAAGGATATCAATGCTATTTTAATATTTCTCTGTCTCTGGTAAAAAAAAAAAAACCTTCAATGCTATTTTAATATTTCTCTGTTAATGTAAAAAAAAAAACACCAGTACTTGATATCAATCGGACAAATTTAGTTATCTTACCAATATTTTGATATCAATTGGACAAATTTCAGATATCCGAGACAGGTCAGTCGGTGGGATTGCTGGATGTTTTTGACCGAACACACACGAGGCGTTCAGAAGAAGGAAAGGTGTACGTCAACACGCGTGCACAGGAAGCAGCGGTAAACGTTTATAGCATTGAACCGGAATCAAAACTAATGCTATGGACATTGTGTTAGACAATGTCAATGTCCATACTTTTTCAGCTATGTCAATGTCCATGCTATGCTTTTTTAGTATGTCCGTGCTATGCTTTTTTCATATAAATTTTTAGT
The DNA here is from genome assembly GCA_011114355.1 of Carex littledalei. Taxonomy (NCBI): domain Eukaryota; kingdom Viridiplantae; phylum Streptophyta; class Magnoliopsida; order Poales; family Cyperaceae; genus Carex; species Carex littledalei. Next base: position 55,432 of record SWLB01000171.1, on the reverse strand, counting down.
ATACTATACTGACATGCTATGGTAAACCTTCAGTGAACCAGAATCAAAACTAATGCTATGGACATTGACATTGGCAGAATCCTTTCACCAATAAGCAAATAATATACTCCTTACATATGAATTAGGACTTGACATATATTTGTAACCAATGCAGGAAAGCTTCAGAAATATTAAGGCGGTCCATGGTGATAAAAAGAAAGAGTATGAACTGTGGGAGGAGGTTGTCAAAGGAGAGGATAAGCGAGGCCGGCTATTCGGCTTTGGCAACAAGTCAAGGACGAAAGAAGCCACCCGAGTGTTGGAAACAGTTGAAGCTTCTTTTGAGAACCCTACAAAGAGCACCGCCACATCAGCTGACTCACAACCGAGGAAATACACAGAGAATGAGGTGTCGCATTTACTAGCAGCTGAACGAAAGGAGTTTGCTTCTTCATTAGCTGCTCAACAAGAGCGCCACAAATCTGAAATGGATGAGATGAGAAAACACAATGAGTTCATAAGACGGTGTTTTGGACAGCTCTTCAGTGCTCAAGGAATTGACCCTCCACAGTTTAATGCAAGGCCATTTATACTCAGTTTCTAGAGTTAATATGTTAATGCAATTGCATTTTCAAGCATCATTGCAGTTATTCATATTTTCCCTTGTTTTATAGGGGTCAGGGTCGGCGGGCACTGCTGATGATGGGCACAAAGAAGTCGAAGAAGATGCCCAACCATCAACCACCATTGCCGGAGGTGGAGAGAACCCTCAACCATCGCCGACCAATACTGCCAGGGGGGAAGAACCAACTCCCTAAATGTTTTGAGTCTGCTAGTAAAAAACAGTTTCAACTGTGACTTGCTACTCTTTAGTTATTGTAATAGTGAAATATATATACTCATCATATGTGTTCAACTGTTTAAAGTAGGATGTGTTTATCTATTAACTGCTATGGTTCAAAGAATGAACTTATACTATGGTTAAATTAGGTCCTCAGTAGATAAAGGAGCTGATGAACTTATACTATGGTTGACTTATTATGTGAAAAAAAAATTTCTATGAATTTGTGCTATTGTTAATAATTACAATAGCTTATTATGTTGTATTTGTTCCAAAGAATGGTTACAATTTATGCGTACAATCTGGGTACGCAACAAAAAACAGTTTTTACTCAAAAATTGGTTGCCACTATTTCCGTCGGTATAGAGACAGAAATACCTTAACCTATCCCAAACAATCGCCCCATCTGTCCACAAAATTCGCACTGTGAGCTTCTGACCCAATAGAGCTCCCTCGCCACCTCGCTTTTGAAATCCATCGCCATAGCATTAACTGGTCGTGACTGAATTTCCCCCGTTTTTGTTTGTCCCCTTCCTCTCATTAGTTGGCTCTGGGCCCTTGTTTTTCTGTCCCCTCCCACTGTCGTGACCTTATCAAGTCAGATCTACTCGGTTGTAGCCGTTTTTTCCCCTACAGGTATATCTTAATTCTTAAGGCTCCTTCATTTTTTCAAATCATTCAATTTTACTGTGATGAGCTGAGTTCTCACTCAACTTGGACGAGTTAAATGAACTGCTTATTCTTCTATCAGAATCAAGGCTACAGTGCAACATGGATAAAGGAAGAGGGGGAGCTGAACAATAAATTGCTCATTTTTGCTTCTCTATCAGAATCAAGTCATCTTTGATCAGTTTTGCTTCCTTTTTCAAATGCTCAGTTTTGCTTCTTTATTCAGCCAACATATTTGAGGATAAATGTCATATTTGAGGTTGTATCACGAGGTTGGAGCTGAAAACTAGAACTGTTAAATAATAGTTAAATCTCATTTTTGGCAGAAAACAAGAACTGTTTATTAAAATGGCCACTGATCGGGAATGGATGTACAAACAACATACTAATGGGAGTCTTGCTCCCAATTTCATTGCTGGTGTGACTGAATTTCTCGAAACAGCATTATCGAAACCCTCGGTTGTGAGTGTCGACAGTGATGGAAGGCAATGCATACCGTGCCCGTGTCAAAGATGTGACAACCTCTTCACTAAAGACGTGGAAACCGTCGAACTACACCTTTTTCAGTTTGGATTTTGTAACCTATATCATGTTTGGTACAAACACAGGGAATCACATCCAAGAGCGATGCCACCAAGTCCACCAACGAGCAATGCCACTGATCAAATGGGTGACATGGTAAGGGATGCTGCTGGTCAAGAATTCAACTGGAATGAAGTACAACCTGCTGGAGCTGCCAAAAAATTCTTCGATATGATGCAATCATCCAATACACCGCTTTGGAATGTTAACTCGGCGGGTGATTTGAAATACGAGACACACACCGTCTTGTCGGTTGTGACACATGCCATAGCTTTGAAGTCGGAACATCAATTGAGCCAAAAATGTTTTGATGATATAATGGGTCTAATTAAAAGCACCCTCCCTTCTGGTGAACGAATGCCGGAAAATTTCTACCAATCCAAGCGGTTAGTTCAAGCAATGGGCATGGAGCATCAGAAAATAGATGTATGCCCAAATTTTTGTATGCTATATTACAAAGGAGATAACAAGAAGAAGACACGGTGTGATGTTTGTGGCGAATCAAGATATAAGCCTCCCGGACCCAATAAGAAGGCAAAACCCGTTCCAAAAAAGATACTCCGTTATCTACCTATCACACCGCGATTGCAAAGGATGTACATGTCCGCCAAATCTGCCCACAATATGAGGTGGCATAAGGAGGGTGTGCGGGTCAAACCCGGGTTTATGGTGCACCCGGCGGATGGTGAGGCTTGGAAGCATTTCGCTCGAAAACATGCCAATTTCGCGGAAGAGGTGAGAAATGTTTGGTTAGGGTTAACCACGGATGGATTCATGCCCTTCAACTCGAGTGCGGCTCCATATTCATGCTGGCCGGTCTTTGTTTTTCCGTATAACCTACCACCTGAGATGATAATGAAAGAAGATAGCATGTTCCTTGCGCTGGTAATCCCGGGACCAAAGCATCCTGGTCGGGACATTGACATTCTTCTCGAACCTTTAATCGACGAATTGAAAAAATTGTGGTTACATGGAGAGATGACATGGGATGGTTATAAAAGAGAAAACTTCGAGATGCATGCATCACTACTTTGGACGGTGAGTGACTACCCTGCTTACGAGATGCTATGTGGGTGGGGTACAAAAGGCCGGTTGGGGTGTTTTTATTGCATGGATAAGACAAAGGCCTTTCAACTCTCCCATGGTGGAAAAGCATGTTGGTTCGACTGTCACAGGTGCTTCTTGCCTCCGGACCACCCATTCCGTCTTGATACGAAGAATTTCATAAAAGACAGAGTCGAGACTGATGGGCCACCACCAAGATTGACGGGAGAGCAGCTGCTCGATATAGTGTCTTTGATCCCAGATATTGAATGGGGTAAAGGGTCGGGATTACAACAGATTCCAGGTTATGGTGATACGCACCATTGGCAAAAGAAGAGTATTTTCTGGACTTTACCTTATTGGAAAGATAATCTGTTGCAACACAATTTGGATATGATGCATTTGGAGAAAAACTTCACAGAAAATTTGTTATACACGCTTCTAGGCAAGGGTGGCAGAACCAAGGATAATGAAAAAGCTAGAAAGGATTTGGCTCTTCATTGTGATCGTCCCAACCAACACCTAATTCCGTCTGAAACCAACCCGGGAAAGTTGAAAAAACCAAAGGCACCATTCGCACTCGATCCCGATCAAAGGAAGGTTGTTTTAACATGGCTCAAGAAGGTAAGGTTTCCCGATGGCTACGCATCGAATTGGGATAGGTGTGTTAACCTAACCACTTGCACCCTCACCGGTCTTAAAAGTCATGATCTACATGTGTTCATGGAGCGCCTCCTCCCCGTTGCATTTCGGGACTTCGTCCCGGATCCCGTATGGGATGTTTTATGTGAGATTTCAGCATTCTTTAGAGAGATTTGTGCCAAGGAGCTTGATACATCCCGTTTGGAAAAATTAGAAGCGGGTATCATCGTCACAATGTGCAAGGCAGAAAAAAATTTCCCGCCTGGTTTCTTCGATTCGATGGAGCATCTTGTGGTGCATGTAGCATATGAGGCTAGAATGGGTGGACCAGTAGGCTCCCGATGGATGTATCCATGTGAAATGTTTGTTTTTTTGTTCAAAAGAACGGAACATTTAGCTTACATATTGCTTATACTTCTAAACTATACTGAGACATGTACCTAATAACACTAAACCACTGTTGCATTTACAGGCATAACAAAGAACAGATAATGAGAGTGACGAACAAGACACGTGTTGAGGATTCAATTGTTGAGGCTACAATTGTCAAAGAAATTAGTACATTTTCCGCCCACTATTTTGCAGACAAATCTAACATAGAGTCTTCGGGGGTACATCTATCGATATTTGATACTCCAGGCCGTACCATGGGCAGAGAAAGATGGAGGCCTCTCAGTGACGAGGATTGGAAGGCTGCGCACACCTATGTCGTCCTCAATTGTCCAGAGATCTCGGAGAAGTACATGAGGGTACAATCTTTATAATTTATTATGATTTTAATGTTTTGAAAGGTATCTATTAATAACCTACCAACATTTAATTTCTTTATATGTTGGATTGTGCAGAGAGTTTGATACATGCATGCTCAACTCTGGAGTAGCCACAAGCCCACATGATTTGCCAAAAGTTCGTCAAAATGGGTTCGCAGATTGGTTACGCAAAAAAGTACTAAATTTCCGTGAAGATTGCGATGACTACATCCGAATGACAGGAGTCACACCTAGCAAACAAGCATACTTCTACGATGGGTATGAAGTCAATGGTTATCGATTTCACACACAAACATATGGGCAAAACAAGGCTACTCAAAGTAGCGGTGTTTGCATCAAAGGAGAGATATCGGAGAATGACATACCAACCGACTACTATGATGTTCTCCAAGAGGTCATAGAGCTAGTATATGATGCCCAAAGAGTAGCTATCTTTATGTGTGATTGGTTCGACATAGTAAACGGTGTAAGGGTGGACCAAGAACATGGAATTGTGGAGGTTAAACATACTTCTCGACTTGCAACTTATGAGCCGTTTATATTAGCAGCTCAAGCTACCCAAGTGTGTTACCTACCTTATGCATCGGAAAAAGCAAATAGACGCCCATGGTGGGTGGCGATGAAAGTAAGCCCGAAAACAAGGTTTCGTGACGGGGGCGCCGATGCAAACATCGAATTTTACCAAGAGGAAAGGCCGGATAATCCAATCTCGGCACCAAATACACGAGATTTTGATTGGGATGGAATGGTCCTTGGAGCGGACGAGTTCGAACTAGTAGACGATCCAACTTCAATTCCGCCAACAACATCAAATGCACCACAATCATTGGCGAGGGACGGAAATGACGAAGATCATGACATGGAGCAAGAGTATCACAATGATGAAGAAGATTCGTGGGAATCCGATTATTCCGAGCAATCCGATCAAGAATATTAATTGGTTAAGCAATACATGTATGTTTACTTTTTGCATTTGAATTTACTTTACATTATATTTTTATTGTTATATTCTAGGGAATTGAGACACCAAGATTGAATTGAAACATGATTAATTAGTTGCTGCAATTTGGAAGCTAATTTTACTCACCCTCATTTGCAGGAGTACACAAGAGGCAATGTTGCTTGCTGCCACAATGTTTTCTATCAATTCAATATTGCTTGCTGCCAAAATGTTTTGTATCAAAATTTCATATATTGGGTTATTCCAAATATCGAAATTTAAGTTTTCAATATAATGTTTCAATTTAGCACAATTAAATCTTGCTTGCTGCTGTGATTTGTTTATTTAGACAATTCAAAGGGAGATCTAAAATATACACAATGATGCTGTCTCCAGGAACCAAAACATTTCCAACGGTAGCGCATGGAAATAGTATGTCCACCATAAAATAATATAAACTGTATCAATAAAAAATTTCCATGCGCATTTTCCCAGTATTTCCATGAGCTTTCACAATAAAATATTATAATCAGAATGAACAAAACATTTCCATGCGCATTTTTCCCAGTATTTCCATGAGCCTTCACTATAAAATATTATAATCAGAATGAACAAAACATTTCCAACGGCCACGCCCATGGAAAAAGTATGCCCAGGAATAAAATAATATAAACTGGATCTGTAAAACATTTCCATGCGCATTTGTCCCACTATTTCCATGAGCCTTCACTATAAAATATTATTATCAGAATGAACAAAACATTTCCAACAGCCACGCCCATAGAAAAAGTATGTCCAGGAATAAAATAATATAAACTGGATCTGTAAAACATTTCCATGAGCATTTGTCCCAGAATTTCCAACGGCAAGCCCATGGAAATAAGCTATCCAGTTTGTTCAGACTTATTTCCATGCGCAAGTGGTTGATTATTTCCATGGGCCTTCAATAAAATATTATATTTGGTCTGTTTGGCGGGTCGCGGGTCATGCAAAACTTTTTCCAAGGGCGAAAATGGTACATTTCCATGGGCAAGCATGAATTATTTCCATGCGTAACATTTTTCATGGGCTGCCGCTTGGAAATAGTTTATGGTGTCAGAAAAGTCGATTTATTTCCATGAGCCCTTCACACACTTGGAAATGCGTTTTACTACCGTTGGTAAAAACGGAGATTCTAGTAGTGCGTGAACCGTTAATTTTCGCTGATAATGAACTTTAATGTTTTATTTAGGATAATATTTGAGTTTGTAATAATAAATCTAAGACTTTGGTGATTGTTCTATACTTCTATTGATATTTAAATTGTACTTTGAATACTTTGGATATTTGAAAACTTTGGTGATGTTGCTCCTGTTGGCTATTTGGAAAACTTTGGATTCTGTGATTGTACTGAACTTTGATTGATTGTACTAAACTTTGGTGTTTGATATAAATTTTGGTATTTGTAATGAACTTTGATATAAACTTTGGTGTACTGTGTAATTAGAATTCAGAATGCTTGAGTTTTTATTGAAGTGTTGTAATTTCGAATTATGACCCAGACATAAGTCATAACTCTTAAGTCGTAACAAAGTTCGTAAAAAATTTGATTCGAAATTGAGTTTGTTCGAAATTAATTCAAACCAAACTTAGTTTGAAATTAATTCAAACCAAATTCAATCTGGAGGTAAGTTCGATTTGGTTCGGTTCGTTTGCAGCCCTATGTGTATAGCAGAGAAAGTTAATGTTGTAGTATTTGTAATATAATAATTATAATTCGGCTTTATTTATCTCTGTGCTCAACATTATTATATATTAAGGTGCCATTTAATGATCCTAAAGGGCCCCTTATGATCAAGTTTGTGCGCACTAAAATATTAAGAGGAGTTGAAAGATACCATACCTAGTGAGGAAGGGTTGACTTTCTTGTGCAATGAGTATTGGAAAGTAGAATGATCTGTCAGCAATTATTGTCACTATTTTGTCATTAAACAAAGTAGAAACTAATTTTTAATTAAGATTCAGGGAAATAAATCTCCTGTTATTCCCTAGAGATAACAGGAACCTGCTATTCCCATTCCAACCGTTCAAACTTTTCAATGTGCAAATCTCAGCGAAGTAAGTTTTTCATGCGCGAATCTCAACGAAGATTAACAGTTGGGATGGGAATAACAAGTTCCTGTTATTCCTTGAGAATAACAGCAGATTTATTTCCTTCAGGAGTGAAAAATTTGACCATTATAAAAAAAATGAGAAAAGTGGGCCTGCCCACCGATTTCCATTCAAATGAAAACCATACAGAGTTTGAGTTATAATCGAGTTTGAGTTATAATCGATCAAGTTAGCTATATTCCAGAGGCAGAGAGAATGTATGGCAGGAAAGGGCAGTGCTAAATAGGATACGTAGCGTGGTAGTAAAGTAATTAACCGGTACCAGTACATACCCTTAATCAGGATAATAATTTTGTTCAGACACTGCTAGTCATTGGATCCTGTTATTACTTCTAATATATAGTCAGAACATTCTGTCTCCATTCTTGACTGATTAGGATAATTGAGTTTTGTTTAGGATTTCTTAATTTGTTGGCGTGCCAGGTTGGCTTAGAATTGCCAGTAAACCATGTCGGACCCGTCCCAATTTCCGGCAATAAGAACTTCAAATCAGCTTATTTCGGAAAGTATTAGAATTTTGAACTGATTGCCTAACAATAAAACTACTCGAGATTCTGCAATTCTTACATGAGAGCATCGCAACCGAACCCACTAGCTAGACAGTTGATCAAAATCAACAGGACAACCAAAGGAGATACATTGATTAGTTTCAGACTATAGCTTATGAAATCTCTTTCCATATAAATGTATACTTCGGTGTTGGAATTAAGCTCTTTTTTCCAAAATATGGATGAAACTGTTCATGAATCTTCATCCCTGTGCATTAGTGGGGCTAACCATATTTTAAAACATTGAGGTTCCATACTTTCATCTTCTCGTCTTCATTTGTTCGCTAATGGAGACGTCCAGTAATACTACATCTACATAAGAGTCTAAGGGTACGTTTGGGTGACACAGGAATAGTGCTAACCCAAGAATAGCTGCTATTCCTGGAGAGCTATTTTTAACACAACACGTTTGGGTGAAAAAAAACGCTATTCTCAACAAAGGAATAGCTCGGGTTAGCTGCTATTCCGCTATTTCTATGAAATGTTGGGTTAGCAGCTATTCCGAACCCAGAAATAGCTGCTATTCCGAGCTATTCCTTGATTCACCCAAACGTACCCTAAGAGAGATTGACAGAACAGAAACTCAGATGTAAACATGTGCTAAGGTTCCATTAGTATTACTGGACAGATTGAGAGAACATAAATTCTTTTTTTTATGGTTAGCGGCAAACGAGAGCAGAAATTCAGATGTATATATACATGTGCTAAGGTGCAGTGATACTTCATAATAAACTAATCAATGCAGTACGGGCAGGAACCGTATTTCTAAATGGCATATCCATTTTGTCAGAAATGGAGAGCATGAGGTCTGTAGAGGTCAGCTTATAGTGAGAACATTTCCCAAGTCCCAACTGATGTGGGAATTTAGTTATGAGCAGTTTACGGGTCTCAGTGCTAGCAATAATACGTAGAAATTGAACTGATTTGGAACCCAACTGGAGACAATGGCACTCATAATAGAGCTAGTATTGTCTAATTGGGCTACGACTAAGATATACAATATACACAACAGATGGAGACATTATTCCTATTTGGAGGTACAACTAACGTGGTCACATAGGGAAGGAGCACTTCAAAATAGCATGACTATGACAAACATTATATTAGAGGTCCTTATTAATTAATCTTATACTTGTAATAGGATCATCATTATGATAAACAATATAATTTATTTAATATAAATTGAATGATGTATGCTAATGTCACTTTTAGGAGAACCTTATAAAATTTGTGCTAAATTAAAAAGCTTTTCAGTCAAGTTGGGAACGGTTCCTCTCCAATAATACGGATTTTGAATGATTTCTACTAGATATAAATTGTTCATTTAGATTGAATGGTCAATATTTAATTCAATTAATAATTATCTTAGTTAGTTGTTTGTTATGTAATTGGATTTTATTACCGGCCCAAAAGTCATAATCTGATTTGAAATGCCTGATCTAAAACTTTACGAAATCATCTAATGAACTCAAGAGGAGCCGTACTGGCAACTTTGAGGTCTTGGTATCATGGTATGGTGGGGCAAAGGAACAATTTAACCCACTAAACATGTCCATAGTTGATCAACAAATATGTTCTTCATGAGAAGTTGACTTCCCATTACCTTCCCTCCTTTTTAGAGTATAAGTGCAACTAAATTCCATCTTTAATATGCTTAATTTCTTATTTCATTAATTCTTGTAAAAGTTCAAAATATGATACTTATCTTTACTATTATTTTCAACATAGACTATTATTATGTCTAGATTGTGGGATAAATGAGCCGACACATAGCTAAACCACATAAAACGGTCGTTCTATCAGATCAAAAATGTGACTACTCCTTAAAAGGAGGCCTCAAATTCTCCACTGATTTTCTCAATTAATTGCCTTTTATAGTTCACACATCCGACTGTGAATTTTGTGTGACACACATCTTTTGAGATCCTCTGCAGTTTCATTTGCCGTAGAGCTTTAGTGTGGCCAATTGACCTCATCAATTTTTACAAAAATCCTTATAATTATATGAAAATTTATTATTTTTATTTTTTAAAATCAATCAAAATTCATAGCTTCATCACTGGCTGCACATTATCTGCAATACATCGATTTTTGTCGTTTTTAGTTCAGAATTTAGTAAACTAAAATGGGTACGTTTCACATTTTCAATTTTATAAAAAAAAATTAACCTCACTTCTGAAAAGCGGCTTCAGTGGGCCCATTTAGATTCCCTTCTAAACACACAATTATAGTGGGGTGTCCTTGTTAGCTTTAAAAGCTAACGGGCCTTTAGTAGGCCCACTTTAAAAGGAGATCGATTTGAACCCGATATTCCCCAAACCCGAGAACTTGTGCGCGCCTTTTTTCCCAATTTCTTTTGCAATTAACGTCAGATTGGAGGTTGATGAGAGGAGTCTCTCTCCTCTTAACAGTTGACAACCATAGATGGTGCAATAAAGTGACGCGAGAGCGACGGGAGTTGACGCTGGGTCCACAACAATATGTGTTTCGGCTCGAGGGGGCCACCTTCAATTATTGACTGGTGAAATTTTATCTGTATCGGTATATGTCTTTTATTTGGAGGAAAATTTGATGGAAATTTTCATATCGGATGCTTTTTTAGGAACCTAGAAATTGCTGAGCATGAGTTTATATATTATAGTTGTCACTGAAAGACCAACATGCTGAAATTACTGTTACAACCAAGGGCAAATTTTCTTAGTTAAATTGACCTGATCTGATTGATACTTACGGGAAGGATCTTATCTTCAGCATTTAAAATTTAAATTTTGGTAACGATAATTAATGGAAATTATGATAATATATAAACTACATGATAACAGACTAATAAATCAGCTACATATGCTATTTTTATCTCTGGAAAGATCGAAGCAAATTCTGCCCAAATTAGCAAGATCCTTCTGAGTTATTGATGATCTTATCTTAACGGCAACTTATTGATGATATATATATTTTTCAAAGGTCAAGCCCAAAAATTTAAATGGTACACATTTGATCTTTCTAATGGGCCTCTGATTTTTAAAATGGGCTGCACTTGAGAAATTCTGTAGAGTTGGCCCAGTTAGTCATAACCAAAGCAAGGCTTCTTTTAGCTACGTCATAAGCAACTGTCAACTGAAATCATAATAATGTATACATTATAAATATTTATAAATTGAATTTCAGAACCTCTTAACTACGTCATGTTATCTTTACGTCAACAGTTTGATTTATTTCTTAAAATTATTTTAATCGGAAGATACAATTTTTTTTATTTCTCTCCTCATTTCTCATTTATAATTTGTTTGATGTGCCTAATGTGTAATCAGATCTCTAAAGTGAGGCAACTCTTTTATGATTACTTTATAGAAGTTCTCACGTAGTTATTTATGTCGTACTTCATTATATATAGAGTTTTAATATTTTGAATAAATATATATTTTTTTGTAAATTTCCGGCATATAAAATTATTGATAAATATATCACTTTATATGACGTTTATTCAATAAATATCTTTTTTTCGAGGTGAAGTTTGAAAAATAACCTAATAATCTATAAAAGGTTGTATTTTGTTCGTTTGATTTTTATTTTCCTTCTATGATGATTTCTACAATCGAATGGTTCACATTTTCGTTGGAATATGAAGAAATGTCGCATTTAATGCTTTTATGGATTGCTTCATTATTACGTGGGGTCCATCTAATTTAATGCATGGATATAATTATTATATTATTTTATTTTCTACGGCAATTTTATGTAGATGTTACAAAATCTGGCCTGATCCGAAGAACTCGCCCGACCTGACCCTACCCATAATCTGACCTGTTTGATGTCAATTTAGAAGCAACCAATCTCACTCAACCCGAAAAACCCGTCCAATCTGACCCGAACCGACCTTACTCGAAATTTTTGAAAAATCAAACTGAATAAAACCGGACCCTAAACTCGGAAGATATAAAAAACTAGACGATCCAAATCGTAACCGACAATTTTTGGCAATTGTTCACAAGTATGCATAATCGGCAATTGACATTACTATAACCATTAAGGACAAAAAAATGAAAAACACAAAAGGTTTATGTTGAGCTATAATGAGCTTGGCATGCTTTAGGCTGAAGGAATCGACTATTGATCTTATGCAAATCAAAACAACAATTTATAAAAAAGTAGCTTCTGTCGGTTAAATTAACTGAAGCAAGTTTATTACCACTGGATAAACTAAAGAATGCTTCTCAAAACTAAAGCTCCAAGAAGCTAAGGATTGCAGTAAAACACGCGCTCCTCAATTAGTCACTTTTCACTAGCTTACCAATTTATACCCATTTTGAAAAAGTTATAAAACAACACGACTTGTGAGGATTGTTATATATGTGAAAATCTTTGAACTATATAGTGTTTTCTGAACAAGAAAAATATAAGTCAAGAAAGCAAAATGAAGAAAATCACACATCTGAACAAGAATTCTGAAAAGGCTCTTCTTTACCAATAAATACATTTCATCCCTTGCCAGCTGCTGCTCACCACGTTGCACAAATTTATTCTTTGTATAGTATTTGATTACGACTTAATAGTTGCCCCTGCTTGTAACCTGAAAAGCAAAAAGAATAGAAGAAATCAACCATAATCATTTTAATCAGAAGACCAATTAAAAAATTGAAGTCAAGAAATCTTGAGAAATTCACACCTCGAAGCCGACTAGTGATCTACAGTAGTTGGAATTTGTCAGAATGGAGCTGGTCGAGCCACACTCGCTATCTTTCAAGCTAGCACTGGATTTATCTAGCTTGACAGACCAAGGAAACTGGTACCCATTTACAGCCATACCGGCACTAGACGAACTTCTTTGCATCTTAACCCCTCTAGGTATATTTCTTCCTTCAATCGATGGCCGCCTTCTACTAGATTGTCGCTCCAAAATGTCAGTTCTCTGTCTAGGTGCACTCTGCGACCGTACCTTTGCACGTGATGACTCGGTATTTGCCATGTAGCTGGGAAAATTGTAAGAGTAGTCAAAATTTGATTGGGGGCTGCTTAGAGCTGTGGTGAAAGAGAATTCTTCGAAATGGCCTGAATAAGCACGTGGACTCATCTCGGTTAGTGCTGATGGAGCAGGTGACATGGCACCGTAGTACGAAGAATACCGACTTGCCTCAATTTTTTCACTGTGGTTTGAAACGGAGTAGCTCTTGCGGCTTTGTGTCTGGCTTCTTGTCTCAGCCATATCCATTTCAACAATCTTCTCTTCTTCAGCTCTATCCATCTCCTGTTGTACATGCAGTAGTATTGCTAGTTAAATTTGGGTCTGTTACATTCTAATGCAGTGTCTGTCAAATCATGACAAAAAAGAAAATAGGACACTACAAGTTTAGTGGTCAGAGTTGACTTTTGGAATGTGTGTGTGTGTTAATTTCCTTTTCGGATGGAAATGTAATACATTGAAGTTCTGGAAAACATAACTTTTACCAAATAAAATTGGTAATGTACCAGTTTTATTTTTCCTAGACAACAACAATGTACATCCCACAATTTCTAAAAATTGACATTGTAGTATTCATTCTCCAAATATATATAGCACACATTCCAATGGAAGTATTAATATTTGAATTGTTTTATTGGTATAATAATTAAGCAGAAGCTTAATTTTGACTTACATAAGATCGCCGGTGTCGCGGATGCTGGGGAGACGATCTCCGGCTTTGAGCTGGGTGCTGATAACTCTGTGTTTGTGCCTCATCGACCATGCGCATTCGCTGGATCCGGGCCCGGGCCTGGGCTGTGACTAGGGCCTGCATGCACCGCAGAGTTGCCGTCGCTTGCTTCCTTACCAAATGGCCTCTCACTAGTGCTTGTAACTTTACTAGACCTTTCAAGGCACATAATGCCTTCCTTGCCTGAATATTTATTCATAAGAATATGCATGTCCATAAAAGGCCCACCAGAAGAATACGGTTCATTCAAACTGATAGAAATAAACAAATTATGCAGAACCGAACAAAACTTAGTGTTAAGCTCTAATATGACGCCTATATGATTGGGTCAAAATTTGAAGAAATCAAGGTATCAGGCGTTCTTTTCACAGAGTAAATGGTATTCCAATTGTCTCTCGCCCAACATTGCAATGGCACACAATAAATAGTTTTATACTCGTTTTCGGCTTTCTGTATGATTAAAATCAACATTAATTCTAACATAAAACAAAGAATATAATTCATGCAAAATATATGTTTGATGATCATACCAGATAACCTCTGAAAACAGACTGGATCTTGGTTGCCGCCAAATCCTCGATAAAACTAGCTGTTCTCTGAGAACCCCGACCTGATGTAAAACAAATCACGGCCGCGGCCGCTTGTGCTGCAGCAACAGCCGCATCGGCAGCTGCCGCAGTTGCCACGGCCACTGCTATTGCGTGTCTATTCTGATCCATCTCGGCCTCAGCTAACCCAACACTCCCACTACACACACTTGAATCTGGAGAATGCAACTGCTTTGTACCTCCTTGTGTGGTGGTGCCGGTCGATCTCCTAAAGCTCCATCTCTTTTTCTCTTTCGATGGTGTATTTTGAGTTAGCTTGATCTCTGGCAATGGCTGAAGCTTATCTTTTTTTTCTTCATTTTTTTCTTCTTTTTTGCTTGATAGGAAGAAATTTCTAAGCCATTTGCTTGCCTTGCCCATTTGTTCTCGTCTCTGCTTCTTTTTCTTCAGTAAGGTCTCTGTTTTTGGAGAACAGTTGGGTAGCTTTCTTAGGAGTTATGGCAATGCTCCCTACTCCATGAAGTGAGAACCTATGTGATTTAGAAAGATTATTTGTGTTGTTTATTCAGCACTATTGTTGCTGCTACCAAATCTGCTCTGTTTTATTCTTCTGGACAGTTACTTTCTTGACCGAGCCTGCAAAAATAAGTATGTAAAATAAAAAAGAAAAAATGTGCAAATATGATTAGTGATATACAATGCTAATGAAAATTTTAAGGATTTGATAGTAGATCTATGAGGTGGCGTCACATGGTCTAAGTAAAGGAGAAAATGACAGTGGAACTGTGGAAGTTGTAATGGCCACCAAATTTGGTGGAAGTTAATTAAACCAAAGAATAAAGAAAAAGAAAAATCGAATGTACATGGCAGAAATAGTTCAAGAGAGATTAAATAAAGAAATAATAGAGATGAAAGAAGCCATGCATGTGGAAGGGGGGTTGCTGAGAACATGCCATGGCATCGATCCCTAGACCAACACCAGCACCATTTGGCTGTCAGCACGTAAATGTACTCATGGTTCTGGGTCCCTTCATTATACCTCTGCACCTTCGTACAACAATACATTTGCCACAATAAAGGTTAGGTAAAAGTTAGAAGTAAAAATTGATTTGAAATGATTATCATTTAGATGGACATCAATTCAGTGCTAATTTTTCAGTCATTGATATAATTAGCTGTATGTATATATAGGATGGAAACAAACTTCCAAATTCAAAGTCAATTTGTGTGTGTGTGTGTGTGTGTGTATAAACAACAATTAACATGTCATGCTCATATTCATCATCATTTTTTTAGGTGACTTGTAATCATTTGGTTTATTTTATTTTATTTAGAAATAACTTAAATATTCAAATGAAAGGAGCACCATTTGAGTTATTTTTACAAAAAAACAGCTCCACTAAACTGTTGGTACGGTAGACCTATGGTCAAGAAATAGATCATCGTACCAATGGTTCGGTAGATAAAACCATTTTCTTCCTCCAACTTACCAACGGTGCAGTGGAGTTGTTTTTTTATAAAAAAAAACACCCAGAACGGTGCCGACATTTTTATTAATATCCAAAGTTAATTACAAATTAATTATTATACACATGATTCCTGATTTTCGCTAAAAATGTTCAAACCGGCCATAAAATTGCCGGTTTTCTCTTTTTTTTTTTTTTTTTAGAGACACTATGAAGAGCAAAATAATGAAATCTAATACTGAAAATTTGAATTTTTAAAGTATTTGTTAGATTACTTCTTTTGATTTATAATTAGCATATTTATACTAAAATACACTAGATTACTTGAAATTATGTTGAATTACACTATATTACAATAAATTATGTTGAATTACACTAAATTACGTTAAATTACGCTAAATTACAATAACTTCGCTAATTACGCTAAACTACGCAAAATTACGCTAAAGTAGACCGATTTTGTGTCATCTTTCATGAATCATAAAAAATAGTAAAAAAATTCGGAAAATAGTAAAAATTGGTATTCTACAAGTTCATTATGTAACTAATTTACTGAGCTACTTAGATTGAATAATAGAAATAAAAATCTTAATCGAAAACTTCAACTCACGTTAAATTATGTTGAATTACACTATATTACACTAAATTATGTTGAATATTACGTTAAATTACGCTAAATTACAATAACTTCGCTAATTACGCTAAATTACGCAAAATTACGCTAAAGTAGACCGATTTTGTGTCATCTTTCATGAATCATAAAAAATAGTAAAAAAAATCGGAAAATTGTAAAAATTGGTATTCTACAAGTTCATTATGTAATTAATTTACTGAGCTACTTAGATTGTATAATAGAAATAAAAATCTTAATCGGAAACTTCAACTCAAGTTTTGAGGCTCTTCTCTTAGTTTTTTGGCAATTATTAATTTTGAAATCCAGCATAGAGGGCACGGACGCATGCGTCTTTTCTCAAGATTTCCGAAAAGTGGTCATTTGCTGAAATCGGACACTCGAGCATCGTTTTATGACCGTTTGAAGTTTCGTCGTCGTTTTTTGCCTTTTCAGTGAAGATATCATCCCCATTAATATGTAATATGGCGTAATTTACTGTATTTTAGGGTAATGTAATATAATTTAGTGTAATTTAACTTAATATAGTGTAATTCAACATAATTTCAAGTAATTTAGCTTATTTTAGTACAAATATGATAATTGTATCTCTAAAGAAGTAATGTAACAAATAATTTAAACAAAAAATTCAAATTTTCAGTGTTAGGTTTCATTATCTTGTTCTTCATAGTTTATCTTATAAATAAATTAGAGAAAACCGGCTATTTTATAGCCGGTTTGGACATTTTTTCCGAAAGTCAGGAATCGTGGATATAATAATTAATTTCTAATTAACTTTGGATATTAATAAAAATGTCGGTGCTTCTTTCATTTGCATTTAAATTTATTTCTAAATAAATAAATCAATAATTTGTATACAGTTCTTTCGGTACAGT
Organism: Carex littledalei; assembly: GCA_011114355.1. Taxonomy (NCBI): domain Eukaryota; kingdom Viridiplantae; phylum Streptophyta; class Magnoliopsida; order Poales; family Cyperaceae; genus Carex; species Carex littledalei. Next base: position 38,059 of record SWLB01000171.1, on the reverse strand, counting down.
TTGGACGCACCCTTATCAATTATTTAAAATGACAAGTTATTCACTAAAAAAGAAATGCGCTCATGATAGAATATTTCAATAACATTTTATACAGACAGCTTAATAACATAATAATGACACTGTGGGTCCGTGTAGAGAAAGAAATTTATCACGCCGTGATCAGTCACGTCACGTTATGTGAGTCGATTACATGACGTGATTCGCGTGTCGCGTGACGTGACTGCATTCGAGCGAAAATTACACGTCACGTCACGTTACGCAAACAAGTCACGTTATGTGGGACGTCACGTCACGACATGAAACATAGAGTATCTAGCTTTTTCTAGTTAATTTTCAGTTTTTTTTGGTACGCATAGAGTATTCATGTTTCTCTTATGGTGTAGGTTCAGTGATACCGGTACTCATGTAGTACTAATTTTCTCTAATTTAATCCAATAAATATTTGTAATTTGAATTTTTAAAGTAGTGTCAGATATCCAACCGTCTTTCCGAAAAAAAAAATTGATTCACAATTTTTATATTTTTTGATATTTTTTTTTGAATTTCAACAATTTAAATTAAAATAAAATAAAAATATTTCACGTGATTAATTTACGTCATGTCATATCACGGCGTAACTACACGTGACGTGACTATTCGTGTGATGTGATTGTCTGCCACTATTTTGATCACGTCACGTGAAAAAAAAAATTGATCACATCATATCACGCCACATGACCAAATCACGACGTGAGTACCACATCACGTCACAGCGTGTCACGTATTTCCTTCTCTAGATCCGTGCATACGATGCATCATATAGAAATTGAATCTAGACACGTCCGAAGTTTGTTGTGATTAAACACTTGGAGTACACACAATAAGAAAAAAAAAAAACACTTTTCTGAATACTCCTTTTCTCTAATTGTGAAAAAAGTTGGAGACTTTCTGGAAAGGAAAAGTAAAATATAAGATTCTTGGCAGCTGATTAATTGAAATTATACGGATGATTAATCATCATCCGTTTTTATTAAAATTATATATTAATAATTTATTTAACTCATCAAACTTATCAAATAAGCTTAATTTAACTTAGTTTTATTATTATAACATGACACTGCGCTTATTTCTTCTTAACAACACATGCACACCTTACATGTTTAAGTAACACATTTATTAAATGTAAAAATAAGTTCGAAAATTAACCTTTTCAAATACTAATAATGTATTATTTGAAAGAAATGACATTCTAACAAAAAATCACTAAATTTAATTTATGATAACAACTTAATTTTACAATTGAACATGTTGTACTAATTGGAAAAAATACATCAATAAATAAGAAAAATATATGTTATATATAAATAATAGAAGAATTAATCAATTTCAATGTAAAAAGTAAAAAATATATAAAAAATATTGAATATATATCTAAGTACAAATAAAACTACAATACAACATTTATAAAATTTATTATCACACACAGTTACAGAAAACAATGTGAAAATAAATATTCACTGGAAGAAATGGTAATAAGCGAGAATAAATGAAAATAAATTAGAATAAACACACTATTAAATGGGAATAAACAAAATAATTGAAAATAATCGGCTGATTAATCGGAAAACTCCGTAAACAAGCCTCCAATTAGTGTATTCGTAACAATTTGACCGTTGTTAACAATTAAACAGGCGTTTTCGGCCGTTAAGACCGTTTTTTATAACACTGCGTGTATGATATGAAGACATGAAAATCTAAAAGAGCAATCTCTAAAGAGAAACTTTTGGTTGTGTAATATATACTCGAGTCAATTTTGATAAATAACTAATTTCCATCAACGTGGAGTTCGAGCAAACTGGTAGAGAGAAAACACGGGAGGCCTATCCACATGAAACTAACCATTAATTGAGATTTTTTGCAAACCGAATCTGTACGAATCCAACAAAAAATATAACATAATTTTCCTCAAAAATATAACATAATGTTTCAGTCATCTTATCATGAAAATATTGAAAAATCAGTCTTCGATCTAGTAGTAAAGACAATTATTTTTGTAAGAGAAGTTGTGAGTTCAAAATTCAAAAGAAATAATTATTTGTGGATATTAAATAGTTGAGTAACTTGATATCTAATCTTTACTCAAATAAAAAATCATGAAAATGTCGAAATGAGATTGTTTCTATTTGAGTTGAACGAATTGTACTGTATTAGGATATCATTTGAATGTTCAAGTCCAGCAACTTAGCAAATATAGATAATTCAGTGAGTCAGGATTCAATCACAATGATTAATTTGATAATCTTTACAGTATTGTTCAAATTAAATCACATAATTTATATACCAGCTTATATTCCACAATTAAAAGATTATCGAATATAGATTATTAAATTAAGTTATTAGATGACTAATAAAATTTACATTAAATTTTATTGTTTTACATATGTGTGTGTGCTATGCATAAATTTTAGGAAATAATATTAACTGTGTTTATTTTTATTATTACAAAAAGATGCTACAGCAACTTCTATCTGGATTGCACATATGTTACAAGTAGTAATCGGTTATAACTAGACCCATCTCACCCAACTAGGGCTGCAAACGAATCAAACTAAATCAAACTTATTCTAGTTTGAGTTTGAGTTTGAATAAGATTCGAATCCAACTGATTTGATTTGTTTCAGAACGAACTTCAATCGAACGAGTTAATTACGAATTTTTTTCAAATCGAAGTCAATCGAATCACGAACTACAAGTTTTTTTGGCAGCCCTAATACCCCTTAGTTATTTTTTGAAAATTGGATAGCTTAAAGTAAGCATTGCATTGGATCTTATCTGATCATATCAGATACCTATTTGTACCTATTTGAAATGAAACCTTGATTTTGCACTGAGCCACTGGCGTTGCTCTAATTTGAACGGTACATGTTAATTTGAGATTCGAATCTAAATAGTTCGCGAACCAATTTCGAACGAACTATACCCAATTTGAGTTTGAGTTTGAATAATTTTTGAACCAAATTGGTTTGATTTATGTCAGAACGAATTTCAATTGAACGAGTTAATTGTGAATTTTTTTTCGAATCGAAGTCAATCGAATCACGAACTACGAGCTTTTTTGGCAGCCCTACACACAACTATTCCTTTAAAATTATTATGTAGTTTCATTTTAATAAAATGATAAAATTAATTATTACATTTCTTGATTAAATTTTAAACTTCAGCTTAAAATGTCCAACATAGTTCACTAAATACATTTCCAACGCTAACCCATTGATCAATTTAAGCGGGCACGTTTATATGACTCTATGATGCCTTTGAACCTTGGCTGTTCTGCAATTTGGTGCCTAGTGGTGCTTATATGATCCTTTGACCGATGCAAAAGGTTTTAAACTTTTAGTAGCCTTTTTTCTGATGTCTGTTTGTTTTCAATCTGAAAACCAAATATGTAGGCCTTGCACCGAAATAACAAATTTACTGTAATTCCACCACAATAAATTAATCTGATTCCAAGCAGATTTTTGTCTAATGGAGATTGGATGGCCTAAATTTCATTTGACCCTTCATAATGAAATATGGACAGTATGATCTGAAATGAACATCACGATCTGCGTCAAGAATTCTATACAATAGTTCAAACTATATTTTTGATGACATGATTTATTTGTTCTGATCTTTTGAAACAGAGCATATTAATTTTACAGCTAACATTCTGGATAAATTTGTTTTCTCTTTTGGAAAGTACAGGCTTAATTATTATGCACATCCAAAAGATTAATCTCTTTTTGTATGGTTTGGAAGTATCCAATTAATTCAGAGTAGTAAACCACGGGAGAAAAACTAAAAGAAAGGGCTTGGGTCCCCACAGATAATTAAATCTATCTAATAGTAGATGTGCATGATTAGGTGATGAATCAAAGCATTTGGGCTGGCAGTCACATGCTATGGAGAGAATTTATAAATCGTCCATGTGTACCCAAGTGTTGGGATATTATTGGTATTAAGCCCTTCTGCCTTTGTCACTTTGTCCCAAATTGTCTCCATTTTTTCTTCTAATTTTTTTTAGTGAATGCACCCACATAATTTTTTTAAAATAATATAGGATAAATAGATAGATTAGCTTGATATTTAATTTGATTCCATATAAGGAACCAAAATTTTAAATTTCTTCCAAATTCAGTTCTTTTAGGCAATGTAATATCCTGAAAATTTGAGTTGATTTATACTTATAAAACTTTTTCATAATATAATAAATATTATAAATCTTTTGATAACATTTCGTAAAAATATAAATATGATATATAAATTATTTATAAAAAGATTCAACCGAATTAGGACATTTATTATATCTTTTCATTTTGTATGGTTGATTTGAATATTGGTATTGTATATTGGATTATGAAAGCATATTTAACGGGATAGCGGGCATATTTAACGGAATAGCGGGTCAGAGGTTGGAATTTAATTTGTGATGTTGGAAAGGCCGATACCGGGGGCTGCTAGTCGTGGTCGGGACCGATATGCGGGGAATGCTAGTCGCAGTCGAATTCGGTTGATTGAAAATAATGTGACTTGTTTTACGGATAACCTAGACCGATGTGCTATCGCCGTTAAATATGTATGTATAATTTGATATATTTGTGTGGATTAATTCGGCCTGTTTGAATAGTTGTTAAATTAAGCCAATTATAGAGAAGCCCGCCGTTAAATAACCGGTTACTGAGATTTGTAGCTGACTGCATTTTGTTATCTTGTTTACAATTCTGTTGGCGACAAAGGTTGACGGGCCATGAAAAAATACGATGATGTTATTATAATCACGCTCTAGATGGTCAAAATCTGAGTTGTGACGGGCAATTCCGAAGGAACCGTAATTTTTTTTATTCCTTCTATGAAATCAAAATTATCATACAATCCATCCATTATTCTATATTATTTTTATATTTATTTGTATAAATAAAAATTCAAAGGTTTTGTAATATATTTACTTTTTTTTAATCTATTTGTAAATTTGTTTTTGAAATCTTTACCGATGTTTAATTGCGTCATAAAGTATGAGAATAAGATATTTAATTTTATGTCCACTATCACAAAAAAATAGTTATATCTTTTATTCTTTCACTCTTAATCCCTTTGCAAATATAACCTACAAAATTAAGATACTGTAGCAACTAATTAATTAATAAAAAAAAAAGATTTTCCTGGTGGAGGCTCGAGGAAGCTATATAACAAAATTAATGATAACAAACAATAAAATTCATGATGATATATGGTATTCTAATAAATTCGTTATCCAGGACCAGTCTAAAAGATTTGTAGCCACCGACTTCACTTTTCCCATTCTTTGATTCATCCTTTGGTTTTTGTAGCCACCGACTTCTTTTAGTCATTTCCTCGTTTTGACTACGTAGAATTGTAGTCTCGTAGATTTGTAGCCCTGGTTGATACTCGTTTTTTTTTTTTTGTTGATATTCCTGGTTGATACTCGTTAGTTGTTAGACAGACAGAGAGAGCGGCTAAGCAGAAATAGAAATAAAAAATTAAACAGCAAAAGGACAAATCACTGGAGTTGGAAGCTTGTGCATGTGCTGGGCATGTGCTCTTTCAGGCATAATTGTTGATCGTGTTATTTATTCTTATATAAATTTTTGTTTTAAAAACCTATTTATTTTTGTCTAAAGATTAGTTATCAACTTATCATTGTAGAATTTAATCTTTTCTAAAGTTAATATTATTCCATATAAGGAACCAAAATATTTTCAGAATAAAGCCTGAATCTCCGTAAATTGCCATAAAATCCACTTATGTAAAAGATCGCCATAAGAAAATTAATTTTTCGTTCCTTTTACCGTAAGAAAATGAAAAAATGGTGCATATAATGCTTTTAACAGCAATAAGGGATACGAAAGTACTCAACATTGGACTTCGCAGAGGCTGCGAAGGTTTTAAAAACTAATACTCAACATTGTATCAGAGATCAGACTACGGAAAATGCAGTAAATATTCCGAGATGTTGCAAACAATTAATCACTCAATTCACTCCGGACAGCTGGGAAATTTTTTATTCATACAAATTATTAAATTCAGACGTACGGAAATAGAAAGAGTGTCTCGTTTCCAACAAATATAGAAAAATCTGATTCATTGAGTCTGATCCAAAATATATGGATCTGACTCAATGGTCTAGATCCAAATATTATATTTTTCTGAGATCATCTGTGGACCAGAGCTTGATTCTCCTTTAATCGGATGGTCCGAATCCAAACTCAAAAAAAAAAAAACATGGATCTGAATCATTGAGTCCGATCCATAATATTTGAATCGGACTCAATGAGTCAGATCTTTCTATATTTATTAAAAACGATGCACTCTTTCTATTTCCGTACGTCTGATTTTAAAAATTTCTACGGATAAAAAAATTCCGGACAGCTGAGCTTCGCATTGTTAAATGGACTTCTACGGGGAACCGAGTTTAGGCCCAAATATAAGCCCAACCTTTTTTTTGTGTGGCCTAACTTGCTACATTTATCGCTGGTAATATGTAACCCCAAGAATTATGTCCTTTTAAATTTTGAGACCCATGAGGCCATGATACCCAGGTATCTGCAACTATTCCCAGCCCAGTTAAGAAGGAATGGATAAAATAACTAAACCGATGCTCTTATGGCGGTTTTAATTTATACCGTGTATAAAAAAATCCCATCTGACCGTTGGATCGAAATTAGATAGTCTAAACGCAATAGTAATTAGTAAACCTGCTATATATAATGGGTGGAATAGGTTGGATTGGAGAATTTATTTTATTATCTTTGTAGACTCCCGACACAACTCAGTTACCATTAGAAAATGTTAATTAATAACTCGAGTAGTATAATTATAGTAAAGTAATACAGTGCTTGGGTATTTTTTTAGTAAAGTTGAAAGTCAAACTACTCAACTAGTTTAATATTTAAAAGGAATTTCCGAATTGGATTTCGAATATGCGACTTCTCATATAGATGGCAGAGTGCTTCGGTAGTTTAATCATTGGTTTGTCAAATTGATTTGAGTCTTTGATGGGTTCCTTTTTTTCTCTCTAAATCCAAATTCAACCCATTAATCATCGGGTCAATATTTATAGTTGGGTTAGATTGATGGTCAAAAAAAAATTTGAATAAAAGTTTAAGGTTAAGCCATCGAACTATCTAATATCTAAAAAAAAAAATCATCCGGGTTTCGATTTATCATTTTAATTACCATTCTAAATTCGACAGATATGAATAAGCCGAATTGGACACAAATATGGATATAATACGAACATGAACAAGTCGTATATATATATGTGCTTGATTAATTCTGTAAAAAGAACAAGTTATCCTTTAATTTGGTAGCCACTACCAAATATATCAAAAAAAAAAACAAGTAATCATGCTTTGTAATGTAAATAGTGAGCATATATCTGTTAACTACAGGGACAAGTATCCTCTCCGTTACGGTAAAAGATTCCCTTCATTTTACGGTTTGAGATTAATTCTCGGTCGCTTTGAGATTCGGGCTGACGGAGGGGTAGTATTATTGGGCTTTGAGATTCGTGTCAAGTTAAAAAGGACGGTCCAGATCAAGTAATTGTAAAAGATTCCCTATTACGGTACCGGAGAAGATCTGAATTCGTGAAATTTATCCAGTCGAAATTAACCTGACGCGTGATATGCTGAGATATTCAAACTTCAACTGCCCCATTAATTGCGCCATGCCGCAGTTAAGTCGGATCCTTTTCAAAAGTGGAAATAAACATGAAATCATTTTGCCTACACATCCTTAAATGGCTTCAATTTCAAAACATGTCATTATGCCACACCAAATGCAGAATAACGGTCCATTTTGTTAGACCTTATTTGCTAAATCAGTTGACATGAACAAAGATAAGAAAGCAACCAGCAATGCAGATCTTTTGTTTCAAAATTTCTGTTACATAATCACTGATGATCAATTTCACAGAGAGGCAAGTTCGTAATTCACGCTCTTGATTTTGGTGTAGAACTAATTAGTCAATGTGATATTAATGTTAGATTAAAAATGTTCTTTTATTTAGTATGAGATGAGAATCAAAGATATTCAATTATTTTTAATGTGTAATATTTTGCATTGTAAATAATATCTTAACAACCAGAATCTAACAGTTTAAATCACATGTAAAATAATTTCGTAAAAATCAAAATGTGATCTGATATGCTTTTGGTTTTGGCCTACCTTAAAGAACGTGATAATAATTTGAGACGTTGGATTTCAAACAAACGGTTCACATTGATAATAACACAAACACTGCAACGATCATAGCGACAACGAGGCGAACTTGGCCACACTGGACCGGAAGCATTGAGCCGTTGACAGTAGGGTTTATTTAATGATGCGAAAATACCTGTGCAAACCTCAAAAAGTCTCGATCGAACCGAACCCATTTCCAAGTAGACAAAGACAAGAAAAAGAGGCATAGCAACAAATTCTGAATTCGAATTCGGTTGCTAGTTAGTAGTTACTACGAGAAGAGGTGCATTAAATATTAGCTTCCCATTTTTTCATCTCCCCACCTAACATTATTTACTTGGGATAATGAATATGAAACAACGATAAAAATAGATGATTGTGGAATGTGGAGCGTCGACCAGCTATGGGCCTATGGCCTACAGAACCTTAACTTCCATTTGACAGGCCAGAACTTATCGGTTCGCGTTTAATTAACGCGGACTTTCGTATCAGATAAAAAGCTGGATAATTTTATTTTTTAAAATGGAGATCTATTTTTCTTTGTCAAATTTTAATATTCATGGATAATTATTCAAATTTTCGAACCCATAACCTCTTGTACAGAGAATATTACTTTTTGCAAGGAGAAAAAAAAAGAAAGAAAAAACATACGGCTGGGGTTTATTGAAAGAAAAACAATAACAATTGAATGAATTTATAACAACAAAATTAAATAATTTAAAAGCTTCATTTTCTTTTTTCTCGAAAACAATCAAATATACAGTCCTCACGAGCACAATCAAAACAAAATTAAATACCCTGCAGATTTCTTCATACATTTTGGTTGAACATTCTGATGGAGGACTGCACCGTATTTCTTCAGAAAGTATCAAGAAAAAATATAATGTGAAATTAAAAAAATAATGTATATTGTACTTAAAATTTCTGATATTGTGGGTCCGGTATGCTAGTCTGATTACTTGTGCAATTTGCCACAAATTAATTTATCATAATTAACGTTCCGCATACTATAATTTAACAATCATAACTCAACGAACGTCAAAAACAAAGTATATATAAGAAATTTAATGTGGAGTGGAAACAGGGTGTTTTTTATTCGTTAAGCTTTTTGGTTTAAAAATCTATCAGACTGACCTCAAATAATAAATCTAAATCTTTAAACCGATTTACTCCACTAGTGATGCGTTTACATGTCAAGTAAATAAATTTTCGACTTAATTTAATTAGTATAAGTCAGGTGGTAAAAAAAAAAGTTTATGAGTTAATTTTAATGTGTTTATTATTCATCTTTATTTTACCACTTGACTTTATACTAAATTAATTAAAAAATATACAAATTTGGTATATTAACACATTACTTGTGAAGTAAATTGATTTCAACGATTTATATTCATAATTTAAAGACAAACACTTAAATTTTGAAGTTAAACTCACAAAGATTTGGTGAGCTTAAGAACACCATAGTTCTACTCTTATATATGTTATGAGTTAGTTCTGATATTATACACATTTGTATTTATTTATTTGTATTTAGCTAAAATATAAATGGTTCAAATGAGAGTTTGTCACAATCGTTGATAAAGTTAACTCCGTTCAATGTGTATCTATCTGTACATAACAAAATTTCGTAGGATATTAAATTTTACTATTTTTTATTTTGAATAATTACTTTATTTAACATACAAACATTTTTATTTTATTATTTTAGATTCATTTTTAAAAATTCGGAAAAGTAAACAAAATAAAATAGTAAAAATGTAATATCTTTTGAGATGTTAATATGTAAACACATGGTGCAGGTGGGATCGACCATTGATATATAAAAAGTTATTACTTGAATCATTTGTACTTCAGTCAGAAATTCTCAAGATAAGATCAAGAATAAAAATCGTCAACTCTTAAAGCATTATTATAGGATATTTTTGTTTTGTGTTGTTTGAGGATATACTCAAATTGCCTACTATAAGATATTCAAATTCACGAAATTTGATAAATAAGCTATTGATGTTATCAATAATATACCCACGTAATTATTTTTCTTTCAGTTTTTTCTGATTTTATTGTGCTATTGTATTATTTTATTCTAATTACTATCTACCGCCCTTTTTATAATAAAAACACTGATGTCTCTTTATTAAATAATAGAGGAGACATAAATGGTGCTAAACCTACCATTATATAAATTGACGCTGCTAAACCCCACCACTATTTCATCTCTCCCTCTCTCTCCCTCTCTCTCTCCAAATAAAAAACCCACGAGCAGTGAACTGATAAAAAAAAAATGAATTCGGCTAAATTCGCACTGTCCTTGGTGGTTTCTCTGTGCGTACTCTCGGCTCCACTGATACCAGGAGCGGCAGCAGATGATTTTCTATCTCCTCTCCTCTCCCCTATATTCAGTACTCCTCCCTCTTGTTATTTCATTTCAAATTTGATTATATGATTCAGCTCATCAAAATTTCTTCTATTTCTGATACTCCATGATAAAATTGTAGATGGGATATGCAATCATGTTGGTTGCGGTCAGGGAAGCTGTAAGATGTCAACCAATTCAACCTTTGGATATGAATGCGAGTGCAAATCTGGTTGGTCGCAACTACACATCGGCGATTCTCTCCGATTTCTCCCTTGTGTCATCCCCAACTGTACTGCTCTCTCTTTAGTTCTCTTTTTCTTTACACGAATTTAGTTTGTAGTTTTGTGGCTTCTTGTCAGATGAGGTAATTTGTGAGGTTGAGGTTTAGCGAGGCATTTCTAATTAAATTATAGTGCTCTTGAAAGTTAGGCTGGAAAGTCAAGTAGTTTGTTTTATTCCTTGTTTGTGATTTGCGAAGTGTACCGTTTTGTTGGGTATTTTGAGTTTGTTTTGTCTCATTAGGAAGCTAAATATATATACCATGAATTTCAAGCTCTTCTCCTTTTACGCAACAAAATTAAATAGATAAATTTAGGAACCCGGATTTCATGAAGTTCCTATGGATGATAAAGCAACCTTGTTCAAAAAATTACAGCAACAAATAGATGGTAAATAATTTCCTTGGAATTATCACTTGATCCTATTCTGATTCTGTTTAAATGATTCTAGAAACTACTATAAATAATGAACCCAAAAAGGATCGTAAGCAAAGAAAATTTGGATTAGTTCCAAATTCTTACAATTTTCAGTTCCTAATTTAAAAAAAATCTAACCTCCTAGTCACCTAGTAGCTTTCCAAAGTTAGCTAAAAGAAAAAGGTAAATATGACAAATATAAATGTACTGATTTTTTATTAAAACAATGAAATTTAATATAGATGATTATAGAGTTGTAATGTATTTTGCTATGAAGAAACAATTTCAAATAGAATAATTAGGTGCTAATGCAACAAAAAAAGAACGATTATTAGTGTTCTTTACAGAAAGCTGCTTTCATTAAAGTGGCATCACCATCGGAAATTTTTTTAACTTGGGGTTAGGCTATAATTTCCAATTTGAAGGCTACAAGTTAGTGAATTATGCATATGAAGTCAAAAGTCCATTTTATCCATTTTTGTACTTTCAACACATAAAGAAGCTTTGCTGTCCTCTTTCAGCTGATTTTTATCTCACAAGAAATGTCCACTTGAGACCTTTCATGGTATTTAAAAATAATAATTGTTTGTCTGCCGTGGGCATGTTTTTGTGTGTTGTAGGTAGCATCGATTACTCTTGCTCCAACCATTCAATTGCGCCTGCTCCCACGCCTTCACAGGATAACCAAAACTTCTCACTGTTCGATCGTAAGGATATTTTTCTCGATAATTTCTTTCATCTAAATTAAGATTGTAACTTGGCTCTGGCCAAAATATTTTGTTGTTTTGACTTGAGTCAGTACTAACTTTCCTTGTCCAAGACCTGATCCTTATGCTTTGCTCAGAGTAATGTCAACTGTGATTCAACTTTATGCATAGAACCAGTTTGAACAAGCAACTTGGAAATTGTAAATCAAACAAGTCTTCAAGTTTCGGTTTGGCACTAGCATACCATTAACCAATGATTGGATGAGTTTCTCGTTATGTTGCAAACATGATGAGATTTTAATCTATGATTTTACTTTTCATTTATTTTTAGCATGCTCTTGGTCTTATTGCGGTGGTGGTACTTGCGTAAAAACTTCAGATATGGGGGGTCATAAGTGCGAATGCAATGAAGGTTCTAGCAACCTTCTTAATCTCACCACGCTCCCTTGCTACGAAAGCTGTGAGTACAACAAAATTACATAACTGTTTTTTTAAAGAAAATAATCTTTTTGTGATAATGTTCACATTTCTTGCAGGTTCTCTAGGAGGTAATTGTGCAAACCTTGGAATAGCACCTTTAAACTCATCTTCTCTTTCACCACCAGCTCCAAAGAGCCAATCTGAGAGTAGCAGTTCATCTGATGCAGGTAAAACTAATTCACAACTATTTAATTGTTTATCGAAATGATTATCTGATTAACAGAACTGAAATAAATAGAATTTGTTGTCTCATCAACAGGTTTGTTTGCGACAAACAATCTGCAGATGCATTTGATTTTAGTACCGTTTCTTCTCATGATCTATGTGGGATAGATAGAGCACAGCTCGCAAGAAATTTTTCTGAGGTTTAGGGAGTATATTCACGATAGTTTTTCATATAGAGAGGGCATGATGCTTTTAGAGTAGTGTGATACAAAGCCCCTTGATTTGCCCCCCATGTCTTTGATTGTTTTTTTTTTCGATTAAAGAAAAACAAACGAGGAATTCGAATTAGTTAGGGGTAAATAGGAATTTGATACTCTTTTTAGTATATATAATTGCTATGCTTATTGTGTATTTCGTTCGTTTTTTTTGTGAATTTCAAAAAAAGAAATGAAAAAAATCAACTAATCCTATTGCTTATATTATAATTAAAACTTAATGAAAACTTATTCTTAATGAAAACTTGTATTATAATTATAATATTAAAACTAACCTATTGCTTCCTCACAAAAACCTATGGCTTCGTATTATCAAGATTTGATTATAAATAAATTGGATATTTGTAGCAACTGAAATCTCTTATTTTTTTCTCTAATTCATAGAGAGAAATATCCGATTATGCAAGTAAGAAAAATAAAGGGATATTTTTAAAAAGAAAGGGTGACAGAAAGAGAGAACAATATATTAATGTTATAGTCTTATAGAATCCCAACGAGAACTAGTATCCTCTCAGGTACTGTAAAGTGGGGTTCACAAATTTACGGTTCGGATTTACTCTCAACCTATGATGTGCTGGAATTAGGGGTGCAAACGGATCAGATAATATCTGACCGTATCTGGATCCGTATCCGAAAATTAGATGTAGATATCTGACATCCAAACATCCGTGCGGATACGGATATAGTTCTGAATTTTAATTATCCATATCCGACTAGTAGTATATATACCATATATTTTAATATATATTATAATAATATTTATGTATATATATACAGATATCGTGTACTTATCCGTTTGATATCCGATCTGTATCCATATCCGAAAAATAAAAGCGGATACGGATATGGTTTTACCACTATCCGATCCGTTTGCACCCCTAGCTGGAATTGCTGTAAAAAGTTACTTTATCTGGGCCTGATGTAGTCAAAGTGTCAATTGTATACCTGGAATAGAAAATCGGTTAGCCCGCAGTAAAATAATCAGAAAAGCACTGATCTGTTTGACATGGGCTCGCAAAAGTATAATTTTAAAATTGATGTTCATATCGGACCTTTTACTTGACAACTGGGTCTGACTAGTTTGGGCTACTTACTATACAAATGTGAAACAGACCTCAATAGAAGATTTTTATTCTGTTGAACGTTTTCAATTAAATCAATAATTGTGTATTTATTGAAAACTGGGTCTGACTTGATGAATCAATAAAAAATGAACAAACAAATTTCAATTAAATTTTCTAAACATAAATAGCTCAGCTTGAAAAATAGGTGCAAATGTGCCATTTTAAATTGCAAATGCACCATTTGATTTTGCATAAACAGTTCAGTTTGAACAATTTTGAATTAAGACATTTGAAGAAATAGTTTGAACTACATTACACAAATTTTAATTCCAACAGGGCCTTTGGAATCTACAGAGAACACCATAAGATTGAATCTCTAATTCCAACAACCGTACTGGTGGACCCACCACTGACTAATTTAACAAAAGGAGGCATTAAATGATCTAACAACCGTATGATAGGAAACACAAAGATGTAAATAATCAATTAACATCTGTCTCAGCGTCAAATACAAACAAGGCCATCCCCTTCAAGTAACTAGGTACTCAAATTATTGAAATGAAACAATTATACCAAAGGTTTAAATAGCGTTTATCACGTCATAGCGGAACGGCTGAAAAACGGCCCTATGGCCATATAGCGGCGTTATATGGTCATAGCGTCATAGTTTTTTTGGTCCGAAAATGCTATAGCGCGCTATTTATAACATTGAATTATACACATAACAAAGTACAATCCACTAACGGCACTTAGAGGTTCTAACTTCACAAATTATACATCTTACAATAAAAAATAGGATCTGCCTCGAAAGGCTACAGATGCAGCAATGATTTCACACGCCAAATCTGAACATCAAAAAGTATGTACAAAAAATTCAACGATCAAATGCTCTGAATAGGTTGAGAAGTTTCACGAAAAGATTGAAAATGTCGAGGTAGATCGCAGCAGATGCCCTAATGTACTCATCATAAGAGTACCTCTTTATCAAGTCTTCAGTGTCAGTGACTATGTATGCACAGAATAACAGTGATGCAACGCCTCCATAAATCGTACTTGTGATCTTTCCAAAGGGGAAAAAAACCTACAAGGGAAAAATCATAAAACATGAGCAAACCTTTTATAGGTAGTTCTCAATTAATATTTCTAATAGAGATATACTGGACATCTCCACTGGAGACGCTACTGGATGTCAAAAGGAATGCAAAGTCAGTTAGACAGTTATGATAGCTTGATTAGTCATGATCTCTCAGGGACATGGGATGTAATTAGATTAGCATTCCATTGTGAAGTCTATATATAGACCACTGTTACATTGTAAGAAAGATTGATCAATGAAATAACAAAATTCTTCTCTGTCTCTCTCGTTCTATTTTCCCTTTAACTTCTTGACATTCCACGCCATTCTAGCGTGGCTGATACTAACAAAATGCTCTATTAAGGCCGACTTAAATGAAAATATATCAATATCAATGTCTTCCAGCAAAACAAGACTTATTGCCACAGAACACCTTTTTAAGGCACAGTGTTTGACTGGTCAAACTAGGGGGACAATCTTAGCTCTTATCTAGATTATTACACACACACACACACACACACACACACACACACACACACACAAACACATGCAGCACGCAGCACAGAGTGAAAAGGATGGAGAAAATTTACTTGGATAAGGCCGAAAACAATAAGAGCCATTAAAGAAGCTGACAGGAAAGGGCGTAGGAAGCCGAAATTATAGCCTCTCTTTGCAGCCCAAAAGGTGTAAAATATCAGGCTCACTACAACCACTGCCGTGAGTATAACCGCTTCCAGTATCACTTTTCCTGTTTTATACATTAAAACAGATAAGTGAATTATAAGAAAATAGGTAAATGTAAAACCAACAAACAACCCAAACCTATATTATCAGTTTAAAAATATATATACGGCTGGTCATACAAGATCAAAACACAGTTTTAAGTTTTAACCAATTATCCAACTCGTTAATATTTTATTTAGATCCTTAATTTTAGGTGAAAAATGCTAGAGTCGGACAAACTTGTGGGCCCAATTCTACTGAATCAATATAAATCTAATTGTAATCTTCACATGGTGGTCTGAAAATAAAGTCAAGGAACATTTTCACCAATTTAATCAATCAAGGTCCTAAAGTCCTAACTAGTTTTTTTTTTTTTTTTTATGAGAGTACTAACTATTTTTGAAGCAAAGCATGCGCAAAAGAATCTGCAAAAGTACCAATTGATCAGTTGTACACTCGTTCAAAAGAAATTAAAAGAACATACCACTGGTAATTGCACAAGTCAACCTGACAACAAAGCTAATGGCCACTGTAAAAAGCCCGAGTAATAGAAAATTTATTGGGTGCCACTGGTAATAATGTTGCAATGGCCACAACACTGCAATCAGAAAAAAAAAAAACAAGAAATCGGTCGATGTTAGTTCAAATCTAACAAAAGTTGCAGATTTTAAATGTAAACAAACTCCCAGTTGAAGTTCCATTATTACTTCAATTTATATACTCATTCCACACAAATTAATTATTCTTTAACGTTCATTGTATAATTTGTTTTGACATACCCTACATAAGAGCTAAAAATTGTATCAAAAAAGGGACAGCTCTGTCTGACAGTAAAAATTTGGATTAAGTTTCTCGTGTACATGCATGATATTATATTTAGCCGTCATAAACAAAGTTGAAAGAATTTATGCTAAATTTATACAACCAGGTCCGCTCCTATGGAGAAATATCCATAATATAAACAAGTTTCAGTGTAAAAAAATTAAACTCATCAAATTAAAGTTTTTTAAGGACTAACCAATGAAAGGGAAAATAATGAGGACGATGCAAAGAACCAGTCCAGGCGTAGTACTGAAGAATGCAGTCACCAGCGGTACAAATACTGCAACGGATGCAATGACAATGGTGAGTAGGATTTGGACGATGAGGATCGAGTAGATCTTGCGGATCAATGCCCATCGTAGCTCGGGGCTCTCTACCATTGCTGGGTAGAGCGGCTTCGTCACAACTGACTCCTCATCCGGCAATTTCTTCTGTGATTAGTTCCCCATTTCGACTCGTTCGGGCTTCTGCTGTCAGAATTCATTAGAGATGAGCACTAGAGTGTGAAGCTGAAACTAAAGTCTGAAGCAAAGGTGCCGTTGGTGGGAATTTTATACAACCAAGTCGCTACCTAGCACGTGCCTCAATTGGGCACGTTAACGGACAACTTGAGGGCATGGGCCATGGGGCTGCGAAGCTTATCGTGTGCATGGCTGCTAAGCTTTTTATATATCAATCATCTTCTCGCGGGCGGGACCCACTTCCCCTAGCTTTCACTCGATCGAAGGCAGAAGGCGGGACGCATTTCTCACGGATCGGTGCTGTAAATTTTTAGAGAGATTTTTGAGATTAAATTAACACAAATATCACAGCACTGAATTTGTGCAGAGAATGTCCCGCGTGGGAGGCGATTTTAACTCGAACATTCTGTTTACTTTTTGTGGATAAAGTTTTTGGGTGGTCAATTTTTTTTTTAAAAAAAAAGGTTACATTCCACTACACTATTAAATGAGAGAAAATTTAAAACTGAACTGTTTGATCAAATAAAAATATAAAGAATATTTAATTTTTCTTTTAACAAAAAATATTCACCAATAAATATTTACTGTGATAAAAATTATTTTTATATTCTTATCATCAGTGGTGTAATCATGATTTAAAATATGAGTGTGCAAAAATATTAACAATTGAATTTTATCAAAATATTAAAGTAAAAAAAAACTACAAATTTCATCCAACATGATATAAGTTCAAATATATAATATTTTTTATATAAAAAATAATAAACATAGTAATACTAAAGTTTCAAGACTAAATTAGAGACTACATTACTAATAAATTGATAATTACTAATAGAGTTTAATTAAATTAGTAACATGTTGGTTGTTACTAATTAGGGACTAAATTATTAACATATTGAATAATATACAATAGTCTAAATTAGAGATTACATTACTAACAAATTGGTGGATGCTATTAGGAAAACATTTCTAGTCACTGACTTGTATTATAAAAAAAAAGGGTTAACTGAAAAAGAAAATTTAGAATGCACACCCTCATTGATGATTATAGGGAAAAAAAAAGTAAATATGTTACATGATTTTTTTTTTAAGTTTGATATATTTTAAAAATTCTTTTTTCAATGCACATTCACTTATTTTCAATTACTAATAAATTTGAGTGATTAGAAAGTCAACGATTATATATTAGGATTAAAAATTAGGGTTAAAAAATGTTTTCCTTCAAGGAACACTTGAAGAGGAGGCGTATATGACATTACAGCCCGGTCATAAATTGAAAATTGACTCTAACATGGTTTGTAGGCTAAATAAATCAATCTACATGTTGAAGCAATCTCCACGGACATGGTATGGCAACTTAGCTCTTATTTAATTTCTTGTGGTTTTAAAATTAGTAGTGCCGACCATTCCTTGTTTACAAACTATAATGGAACCAATACTACCATAATCTTGGTATATGTAGATGATATCATAATCACCGGAAATGACTTAGAAGAAATTAAAAAATGCAAAATACAATTAAAAGAAAATTTTGACATTAAAGATTAGGATACCTAAAGTATTTTTTAGGAATAAAAGTAGCTTACTCAAATAAAGGTCTATTTATTTCACAAATAAAATACACTATTGACTTTCTAAAAGAGACCGGTAAGTTAGGATGCAAACCGATCTCAACACCAATAGACAACAAATGTAAGTTAAATATTGAGGATGGTGAACCATTAGAAGACATAAATCAATTTCAAAGACTTGTAGGAAAATTAATTTACCTTACCGTAATTCGACCAGATATTTTTTTTTCCGTAAGTCAAATTAGTAAATTTATGCACTCACCTAGACCATCACTTAGAAGCTGTGAATAGAATTTTAAGATATTTAAAACGAAACCCCGGTAAAGGTATTTGAATGAAAAACAACAACTCTAACAACATATGTGGTTATTCTGCTGCAGACTGGGCCGGAAGTTTTGATAGAAAATCCACTACCGGCTTTTATACGTTTGTAGGCGGAAATTTAGTTATATGGAAAAGCAAGAAGCAAAATGTTGTGGCAAGATCAAGTGCGGAAGCGGAGTATCGAGCCATGGCATCAACCGCGAGTGAACTAGTATGGCTCAAGCAATTACTCAAAGATATGGGTATCATGTATGATCAACCCATGAAGATGTATTGCGATAACAACTCGGCACGACACATTGCGTCGAATCCCGTATTTCATGAGCGAACTAAACACATAGAAGTCGATTGCCATTTCATTAGAGAAAAGGTGCAAGCGAAAGAAATTGAGACACCATTTGTTCGAAGTAAGGATCAATTTTGCCGATATCTTCAATAAGGGACTAGATCCGAAACCATTCGAGAACATCACAAGCAAGCTAGGATTATTCGACATTTACAATCCTAGTTTGAAAGGGAGTGTTAAAGATTAATCTCAGAATCATCATCATCTACCATTGATCTAAGATCCAAGTGTTTAGATTAAATACCAAAAATAGAAAGAAACAAAATGGTAACGTGTACCGTCGTTACCATAAATAGAAAAATAGTACAAGGGCTATATATTGAGCATTTGTAATTATAAATAGGAGTTTTGTAGTAAGAGAAATAATAAATCAAATACACAATTTTTATCCCCTCAGACTCTTTGTTACTCTCTATTAAATTTATTATGATAAAAGTACAAAAAATAGAGACATTTAAACCCTCCTCATAAAATATACATGTGAGCATTTTCTAACACACTTAACTATTACACAATAAACTACTACGTAATGCACATTAAAATCTTACATATAAATTTCTTATTTTATCGTCATTAGCAAATATATACTAATCATAGATATATATTACGTAAATATATCATCCCTCATCCGCCACATAACATATTTATATGTACCAGCAATTCATTGGACTGCGTGGATAATTTGATATTGATTATTTTAGCCCTGATAAGATGATAATCATCCTGCTTCTCAGTTTCTGCCTCGTCAGAACTGTCGTGGTGGCGTTGACCCCTGTCCTCGACTACATCGAATCGCTGTCAGGACCCCTCTTCCACCTCTTCGTGCATGCACCTGAACCAATCTTGACCCGAATTTTATTCTTTATTCTTTATTTTTTTCCATATAATTTTGTTTTTTGTTCTTTAAGACAACCACGAAGTCACGATTGGAGTATATATGAAGACGGTCAAATATTTGTTCGAACATATCTTTTTTTTTTCTTTTTTGATTAAAAGGCTTAAGTAGTAGGCCATTTCATTTAACTGAAACAAAAAGTTAAGTTGTTCGAACATATCTATAAGACTACAACGGTTATTATAAGTATTTACGTCGAAAATGCGATGTTACTGTTCATTCTACATTAGTATGTCCAATCAGTATCTAATGGCTGAGAAATGATCTTCGCTGCTGATATGTTTACTGAGCAGACCGATTGAGCCTCACTGTCCGAATTTTGTTTCAACCTATGTTGCATGGATACGGATACGGTATCGTATCGGATACGATACGGATACGGGTATCGTATCGGATACGATACGGATACAGCGATATGACAATTTTCAAAAATTAAGGATACAATATGTTTATTATATATATTATTTTTTATTATTTTATATATTGTATTTAGATAATCATAACTTAAATCAAATTTGTATAAAAAATTAAAGCATAACATAAGAATATATTAAATACTATAGTTACTAGAATATATCACAAATAAACTTTGGTGTAGTAGTCAAATTAAGATTTTGACCCTCACAGGCACGGATTGAGTTTGATTCACGCTTAAAGCAGAAAAAATGCGCTGGTTCACGCACTGCTCACGGATGCGGGCGGGCACGGCTCACGGGTGCGGGCAGTTCGCAGGCGTATCCAACTGTTTCAACGGAGTTTCGGCGACCATATCGGCCGAGTAAGGATCCGCCACGTAGGCGGATACGCCAGCTGGCGTATCGGATACGTATCGGTGCCGTATCGGACGCGTATCGGTATCTGATAAGTGTCCAATACCGATACGTTGCCTGTTTATGCGTATCCGTGCAACATAGCTAGGTTTCAACTATTGTCCTTAAATCCTTGCCATCCAAATTTATCTTGGCCCGATTTTAGTTAATTTTTTTTGTGTATTTTAAGTTCCATGATTGTGTGCCTAGCAATTCGGCAATGCGCTCCAGCTTTTCTTATGTTGAATAGCAGGGACTTAATTATTCCGATCTTATTTTAATCTTTGTAGTTTAGCTTATACTATGGAATGAATATTACTTAGGATAATGAAAACATTGTTGTATCACTGTTCTGTACATATTTTTTCATGCACTATGCCATACACTAATCTGTACCAGTACGATACAGGTATCCTGATCTGTAGTAGCGTAGGACGGCACAATTATTTATAGGTCAATTGAATAATGGGCCCGAGCCAGTATAGTGTAGACAAGGAGAGACTTAAGGGATGAGAAAAGATCCATCAAAATGTTATCTGGAAGCCATTATAATCGAGAGGAAGTTTGTGAATTGATACCTAACAGACCCTAACTACTATGAATTCTTCTCAAATCTGAGGAAACCTTCTCAAATTGGAATGCCCCTCGTAGATGTCAATCAACACGTGGATAACGTGTGCCCTACCAATATAATTCGGGGGCACTACAGAAGCATGCAAAAGATTAAGAGGAGAGATCACTTAACAATGTCCATTTTAACAATTTTGAAAATATATTTTTTAAATATTCGAACTCATACAATACACAAAATTGTTTAAAACTTCTCACCTTTACCGCATCATCAATACTCACATCCAACTAATTGTATTGTGTTCTTCTTATTTATTATAATTTAAAAAATAAACCCTCATATTTTCACATGCTCTCTCTTTGTACCTATGTTGCATGGATACGGATACGGATATCATATCGGATACGATACGGATACGGCGATACAACAATTTTCAAAAATCTAGAATACGATACATTTATTATATATATATTATTTTTTATTATTTTATATATTGTATTTAGATAATCATAACTTAAATCAAATTTGTATAAAAAATTAAAGACATAACATAAGAATATATTAAATACTATAGTTACTAAATGAAACTTTGGTGTAGTGGTCAAAGATTTTGACCCTCAACAAAGAAGCCCCAGTTTGATTCACGCGCAGGGCAGAAAAAAAAGACCAATTTGCGCTGGTTCACGTGCGGCTCACGAGTGTGGAGCAACTCCCAGGTGCAACGAGCGCAGCTCAAGGGTGCAGGCGCGGTTCGCAGGCATATCCACACGTATCCCACCGTATCTGTGAGTTTCAACGGAGTATCAGCGACCGTATCGGCCAAGTAAATATACGCCACGTAAGCGGATACGCCAACTGGCGTATCCGTGCCGTATCGGTGTCCGATACGTGTCCGATACCGATACGTTGCCTAAACTGGCGTATCCGTGCAACATAGCTTTGTACCATTGCTCAATGTATACGTGTTGTGTAAATTTAATACAACACTAACAACTAAATTTCACTCATATGCCACGTCCCAACATGGGATCCAAATCGAGTGTACTTGCGGTGTCTATACCCGGTGTTAGCTGGTATGAATTAAACTAACACTTCACATTAAATAAAATTTGGAAGCTCCATCTTCGTATCTTAAAAAAAAAACACTTCACATCAATGCACTTCGGGAAAAACCAAGTTATACACAGGAAAGAACAAGCCACTGAGGTTTCTACATTTACAAACCCCATACAAGGGGAACTGCCACAGATGACTGTATCGCAGCAATGATTTTCTAAAGTGAGACTTAGAATAGTAATGTACTTGAGAACTCATTATTCAGATGCTCTCAAAATGGTGAGAAGATTCAAGAAAAGATTGATAATGTCGAGGTAAAGCGCGACAGATGCCCAAATATACTCGTCATAAGAGTACCGCTTTATTATGTTGTCCGTGTCATAGACTATGTACCCACAGAATATCAATGCCGCCAGGCCACCATAAATCATAGTTGTGATCTTTCCGAATGGGAAAAACACCTACAAGGCAGAAAAAGAATCATATAAACAAGTGCAAATACCATGTACTTCTTGTTGTGAATCAGTCCAAGAGGGCCAAATCCACAACAATGCTCTTTTCAGAGCATCTTTGAGTGAAAACATGTCGATATCAGAAAGGGATAACTACAATGGGTTCAGGCCAGTATGGAGTACCTGAATTGGTTACAGTATTTGACTGGTCAACTACCACAATTAAATTCTATGTCATACAGAATTTGCGGAATCTCAGCCCTTCTCCAGCTTCAAATCAAAATTTGGGGCTTTTTTTGTAATCTCGCCCTCACCAGTCCGGATTCCCACAAGTTCAGTACTAAAACCACACTAAATTCCATACTGGCAGTGCAATAAGTTTAATAGTGGTCGCAAACGGAGTGAAAAGAGAAAGAGAATGCACCTGGATAAGGCCAAAAACAATGAGGGTCATTATAGCACCGAATAGAAAAGGGCCAAGGAAATTGAAGTCATAGCCTCTCTTTGCAGCCCAAAATGTGTAAACTGTCAGGCTCACTACCACCACTGCTGTCAGTATTGCTGCTTCCAGTATCACTTTCCCTGTTTTACATAGCAATAGCAGATAGATATGTATTACAAAAATAAAATGTATAAATGTCGATACTCACACACATACCAATCATACATAAATTATACTTGTACACCAATTATACCGAAATTTTTATTTTTAACATTTTAATAAAATTAATTATTAAATTGACCATCGTTTCTGGTCAATTCCAAATTTAACACGGCCGCAGAATGCCGGAGCGGACCCATATTGGGGGGACCGCAGAATGCCGGAGCGGACCCCAATATGGGGCCGCAGATTCATTATGCGGACCCTCTTTTTTTCTTTTTCTTTTCTATTGTTTCACCGAGGCACCCCAGGGTAGTCAACGCTCAAAATAAAAAATCATTTTCCTAAATTTGGTTATAGGGATGCGTGCAGCAGGATTGAAACTGGATTAAAAAAAAAAAAAAAAAAAAAAGGGCCGCAGAACCATTCTGCGGACCCATTTAAGGGTCCGCAGCGGTATTCTGCGGCCCCGCTCAAATGGGTCCGCAGAATGCCGGTGCGGCCGTGTTAGATTTAGAATTGACCAGAAACGATGGTCAATTTATTAATTTATTTTATTAAAATGTTAAAAATAAAAATTTCGGCCAATTATATAAAGAGGATCCAATGCCCATGGTCATTGGTGCCAAACAGTGCCAACATTTTTATTCGTGTTTCAACTAACAAATGTAAACCGCAAGGTATATTTTAAATTATCTCAATTACACGTAAATAACTATGATATTTGACTTCATTTCCCCATCACGAGTGGGGTTAAATAACCAAATTTTACTTGTTGAATTTATTAGCTCTTGATGCATATCAAAATAAAATTGAATTGATGTAATTTTTTGTGTTCGCATATTGCATGATATATATATTTAATCAATTACTTCTATTATATAGAAGTATATAAAATAGTTAATTGAGAATTAATTTTACTGACACCGATTTGGAACCATGACCATGGAGATTGGATCCCTCTTATACAAATACTGGCATTCTAAACTAATGCCTCTAGTTAATTATGCAACTTATGATATTTAATTTACAGCCTTAATCAGGTGACTATGTTAAGAGTCAGACAAATTTTGTCAGCAATCTTGAACTGAAAGTCAATGTAAATTAAATGTACTCTTTGAACAAAAGTCATAGAAGATATTGCTTATGCATAAAGGCAATAACTTGAGGCAAATAGCAGAATCTTAATTGATTCAATCTTGGACCCTAAAGCAATTAACTAGTCTCAACTAATTTAAACAATCATGGGTACTTAAGCATTGACTAACTTAAAACTTAAGCATGATTAAAAAAATGTTTAATCATAACATGCTAGTTGAACACTCATTCCAAGGTGAGACAGATCTTTATTGGATAGAAAAGTGTAATGAGAAATAAAAAACATACCACTGGTAAAAGCACAAGTTAACCCAACAGCAAAGCCAATGGCCACTGTAAAAAGTCCAAGCAACAGCAGATTTACTGGGTGCCTCTGGTAATAATAGTACAATGGGCACAACACTGAAATCAGAAAAAAATACACAAAAAAATGATAGATGTCAGTTTCAAATTAACAACATAAATTGTACATTTACACAAACTGCCTGGAATTTCACAACTTCAACTTATATATTCAAAATAGTCACTTGCATGATTATTTAGTTTATTTCTTTTGGCATACTCCTCGGAAGAACTAAAAGTAAATTTCATAAAAGGGGCAGCTCAAAGTTAATCTTTGGCATACTCACAGTACAGATTTGGATTAACTTTTGTGTGTTCCCTCAATTGGCACAGTGGGAAAACTATGCTAAAATTATGACAGAATCCCTTCAAAACAAATTCATATGCTACGGGGAATCACCAAATTCAAGAAATTTCCAAAATAAATAAAATTTACTAATGGAAGTAAAGGCGAACCAATAAAAGGGAAGATGATGAGGAAGATATAGAGAACTAATCCAGGCGTGGTAGTGACAAAGAATGTGGTCACCGGCGGTACTAATACTACAAATGAGGCAACGGCGACGGTGAGAAGGATTTGGACCGTCAGGATTGAATAGATCTTGCGAATCAACCCCCATCGCAGCTCGGGGCTCTCAACCATCGCCGGGTATAGTGGCTGCGCCACGCCCCCCTCCTCGTCCGGCGACTTCCTCGGCGGTCGGTTCCACATTTCGGCTGGTTCGGGTTTGGGTTGGGCTAGTTCGGGCGGTTGCTTTCCGAATCCGATAGAGTGCAGAGCGGAAAGTCTGAAACAAAATGGACTGGTTGGCGGCTAGGCGCTTCCAAAGACTTTTATACGACCTGGTTACTAACACGTTCTCAGTCCGACACGTTAACGGACAGATGTAAAAATTGTGCGCAAGTTATCCTATTAGTCATATATGTAGCGGATTACTGTCAGTTTTTGTTGTACAGGTCAATAACTTCTTCATAGTTGTGTACGAGAAATTGCCGCAGGAACCAGGAGTGATGGGGATGATGTTTCCACAGCTTTCTAGAGAAAGCAGGGTTCGAGCGGTAGAAGAAGCATCCGGATATTTCTGTTGCTTCATAACTAAGAGACGCCGTTGGCAAATATATGGATTGGGTTGTGATAGGCCCAGAAACTTAATTGAGAGTACGGGCTGTAACCAGTAAATTGGACTCAATCGTTGTTGAATTTTTAATAATTAGACACGTGCAAATAGTTATGTATGCCTCTCAGGCTCTCACTATCTCTTCCCTCTTTAATTCGTATATTCTTCAATCTTAAATAGCTAGTTACATTAATAAATCAAATTCCTCGTAGCTGTTCCTAGAATTGAGATTTTTTTTAATTTGTTACATCATGTTTAGTGCAACTCCAGTTATTCAAACCTAGCGATTTGAACAGTGTTCCGCTTGCCAAAATGGTTAGAATTCCCTACATTGAGATCTTGGCCTCCATTCTGATGATTTTTTTTATCCCATGATTTTTTTTCCTTTTTAGTAAATTACTAGGGATGAATTATTAGTAGTCGGAAGGGACTATATAACAAATTAAACAAAGGACCATAGTTCATCCTAAATTTAACATTGCATGATATGACATGAACTAAAATATTCATTTGTCTGATTTGTTTCTTGTACCATCTAGGAGAAAATCAATATTGAAGATTGGCACTGATATGAAGAGATAACTGGTGCCTATGATGTGAAATATGGTAAGTACAATTCTTTTTAATTTCCCCCTCCTAATAAATAGAAATACACGAACACAAACAAGCCAACATTTTCCTCATTCAAAAATCATATTTCTGATGCAAAAAAAAAAAAAATCATATTTCTATTTGGTTGCAACTAAATCAAAGCATACCAAGAGCCTAAATAATTTCGGTGTCCTCAATCAAAAAAGAGCTACTGCTATGGCCACTGTTTTGTAGCGTGGATAATCAATTTTGATCCGTTTCAATTTTAAATATTCTTGGAAGGCCTCATTATTTAATATTTCAATTTTATGCATTTCTTGTAAGGTTTTTTTTTTTTTCAAATAGTCCGGATCATTGAGATATTGATGGGATCTCGATTCCTTTTTTTGAATTATTACATGTTCTGTATTTGTAAATAGAATCATCTATGACGTCGACTTTATTGTTCAAAATTGAAGTTACGTATTCACTACCATGCTGTAAATAATAATATATCATTGGAAAAATGCTAGTAAACTTTTATTTTAAATTTCTTCGGAATCTGAAGCACAATAATGTATAATTGAGGTTACGTTCTTCGATGCTGTTTGCGTTCTAGGGTTGTCATTGATCCGAGTTATGAGTGAGTTGAGAGTATAGTGGAAAAAACGTGCCATGTTATTTCGTATTGTGATTAATACACTGTGATTTTAGTTCTGTATTGTGCCGTGTCGTGATCAAGTTAATTTTTTATATGCCGTGCCGTGTCTTGACAAAAATGTCAAAGGAGTAGTCAAGGCACACGAATGGTCACGCTACGTGAGTCACTCTGTGCTCAAACGCCGTGATTAAACGTGACTCGCGTGACCATTTGATCATAATTTAGATTAGTTTATTCAAGATTCACCATTTGATCAAGATCTAACGGTCCTAATTACACGTGACGAGTGTGATCATGTGTCGTGTCGTGACTAGATCTTTCGCGTGTCGTGCCGTGCCAAATTTTCTAAAGATGATCACGGCACGCAAATGGTCACGGTACGGGACACGCGAGTCACGCCACGTAACCGACACACATTCCGTGCCGTAACCGTGCCATTATGTAATGGAGCCAGCTCCGCCGTGCCATTTTTCCGCTCTAGTTGAGAGCAACTTGAACTAAACTCATAAATTTATGATCCGAGTCAACTCAAGTTTCTCATTCAGAATCTAGTTGAGAATTCAATACGGAATCAACTCGAATCAGCTCGTAGCTTGTGGACCAACTCGGTGAAATTAACATTTTGATTTTGCAACAAAATAAGTCCAAAATAAAATTAACATTTCAAAATAAACAATCTACAAATTACCATGAAAATTCAATACAAAATAAAAAAAGTCAACTAATTATCAACCTACCAAAAACAATCCACATTTATTACAAATTATCAAATTACCAAACAAATATACTAACAAATATACTAACTTGAGTTACTCAATAACTCAGACTCAATTCATGAGTCAACTGAGTCAATTAACTCGAGTTGCTGGTAAGTTAGATCCGAGTTTTCGAACATGTGTCATGGTATTTGTGCAGCCTTGTGATGAACTGATCGTAGAGCACGACAAAAATGGTTTAACTGTTTTTCTTTTTTATAAAAAAGGTACTGGTATAAATTAATATTGGTGGTACACTGCTAGAAGAAAAATGTTAGCCCAAAATAACTACAGATTAGGCCCTTTACGCTTTCATATGGTCCCCGTAAAAGAGCGTATCAAAATTATACCATAATCCGTCACGATAAAATATCATTCATGGACCAAATTAATTAGACTTATAATTTGGGGAGCCTAATTTTTCCTTTTAGTCCTCGTCGTCTGGTTAGTACTAAACTAGATTGCATATAAATTATTAATCCATCTGATAACAATTTAACAATTGTCGTCTTTAATTTTCGCAGTCAGACGATTTTAGATTCATAAATTTCGACGTCGGCAAGTAAAAACACAGAGAAAGGGTCCGAAAAGAGAGCAGAAAAATTTTATTCAAGAAATTTAGAGATATGGAATTATTATTTTCACGACATAGCCCAGCCCAAAATAAGAAATATCTTTCCAATAGATAAGGAGAGGTAGCCTAAACGACACCAAGGCTTTCTTCTCTCCTTTATGATAAGCTAGTAATAATATAAACTCAACTGAGTTGCTTCAACAATTAATCAGTGGAAAGGAAGAATTAAGGAAATAAATGGATTCGGCTAAATTCGTATTTGAGACAGGTAGTAAGCATGTGAAGATGTTTACGGTAGAAACAAAGACATGTAAGAACACAGAGAAATCTTATACGACACCGGCGAAACCTCTTCTTGTTGCATCTCCAGTGGAAGAGGGAGAGTATCCGGTTGTGGTTTTTGTCCATGGATATCTGCTGTATAATTCCTTCTACTCTCAGCTGCTTAACCATGTTGCTTCTCATGGATTCGTTGTGATTGCTCCCCAGGTTTGTTTCTTATTTTGACTTTGTTTTTACTCTCTCAAGTAGCTCCTAAGATATAATAATAATTATTATTATGTAATAAATAACAAAAACAACGACAGCTAGCATTAATAATAATCATTCATATCATCATCATCATCATCATCTAAACTTACAGTGTCTTAACAATTGTATTTTAAACTCGAAACTATCATACAACTATAATTTGTGCAAATTTCTGTCTAATTTATTTTAATAAAATATTATCAATTGAAATTAGTTGACGGTGACCAGTAGTTTCAGTGCAAATAATTTCAAATAAGAAGACACAGTAATATCAGCCATATAGCCATATGGTTATAACTTGCAAAGATGAAATTCACCCACATGCCAAATCCTATTTTAATGTTTGCAAATGTTGGATATTCAAATTTTTTTTCTCTCTTCCCTATCTCAGCAATGTTCTCTCCTTAATATTCATTCTTTCATAACTTGATAGCAGTTATATGTAGTATCAGGACCGGATACAACGGAAGAGATAAAATCAGCTGCATCCCTACTAGATTGGCTTGCCAATAACTTGGCCTCGACTCTGCCACAGAATGTACAACCCAACCTCGCCAAATTGTCTATTGCTGGTCACAGCCGTGGTGGAAAAGTCGCCTTTGCCCTCGCCTTATCCAAAGTTGTAAGTTCTCCCCTAAAGATTTCTGCCCTTATTGGAATTGACCCTGTTGATGGTATGGACATGGGCAACCAAACTCCGCCTCCAATTCTAACTTACACTCCTAATTCACTCAAACTCGACATGCCGGTTTTGGTTGTCGGGTCAGGTCTAGGTGAGCTCAAACGTAATGCTCTATTCCCTCCTGCCGCTCCCAAGGGAGTAAGCCATGAACAATTTTTCAAAGAATGTTGCGCGCCGGCATGTTATTTTGTGGCAAAGGATTATGGTCATGTGGATATGCTTGATGATGAAACCAAGGGGTTCAGAGGTAATTTGACATATTGCATTGCTAAAAATGGCAAGGAGAGGAAATCCATGAGGGTTTTTGTAGGAGGCATCATGGTAGCTTTCTTAAAGGCATGTTTAGAGAACGAAAGAGAATTTTTGATGGCTATAAAGGATGATCCTGGAGTAGCACCAATAGAGCTTTCTACAGTTTCATTTCTGGAGTGAATACAATTATTTATTTATGTAATTTCAAGGAGAATAGTGAATCTTAGCAGGATTAAAAAAGAAAGAATGGCAGTGTTGCTAATTTGTATGTAACTACTTATATTGTGATTTGTGAAAGATACATATTTAACTATTTAATTCCAAGCTGAATAATTGCAATGCTTAATTCAACTTGTTTGTACAATTATACTAGTCCTATTGCGTAGTTTAAACAGCACTATGGACTGGCCTACAGGCTACAGCTGAAGTATCAAAATACTGCTAGAGACTAAGCGCAGCACATTACAAGCCCAAATTTGTAATCATTTCTAAGAAAAAAAAAAAAAAAACGGACCACACATGTTCCTGCAATGTATTTTAGTCATTTCATTTATTCAAATTTGGATTATGCATTGCAATGCCACAAATTTGGGCCTTTAAATGCCCAAAGCCCAAATTCGTAGTCATATAAACAAATACTAAAAAAACAAAAAAAAATACCAACTACTCATGTACCCGCTACCGCTAGTATACAGATTGTATTAATTGCCACATTGCTAGGCAGAGTTAGTCTCTGTCGTCCAAGTAGTCAAGATTTCAGACAAACCGGACCCGTCTAGGTAACGTGTTCTTTTTATCTTTTATCTCCAAGTATGGGACAACAGCAGTGGTCATGTTACCTACATGGCTACATCCCATTAGAAAACAGACATAAGCAAATAGGGCTTTATATAAACTTTTTCCACGTATTCAAACCTTGACACGACTCGGGTTGGTATGAGGTGAAACGACCGGTATCGGCTGTGCCACGGAGGCACCTAATTGTGGCGAACGACGGATATTTATTTCGTTGCTCGAATATAGGCGGTGCATGGATGATGTGTAGTGTAGTCTAAGAGGATAATAGGCCAAAAGAGAAAGGAGAGAAGAAAAATGGGGTGAGAGAGAGAGTAGAGGGGACGTGTGAAGGAAAAGGTGTCTGGTGTGGTGGGGAGTGGGGATTGGGGATTGGGGATTGGAGAGGAGTAGGATTAGGAGTACAGTTCAAAGACTGAAACATGATTGAATGGGAGACGCATCCCTCTCTAGGTCCTAGACTTAGACCCACCGACCCTATTGTTTTGCTTCTTTATTTACCAACCCCTCCAGTTCTAACACTTCTGGAGGTGCACATGATTTTTGTGTAATTGTACAAACATACTAATTTGCGATAAATTGTATTATTAATAATAATGCGAGCTGCTTACCTTATTCTTCTTCAAAAACGGGTGCATTCACTAAAAATTATAAAATTTACAATGGGATACATATTAAGAGTTCAAAAATCAATTAATTCTTTTATTACTTTTGAAATGTATATTTTCTTTTTGTGTGTACAAAATAAATTTGAAATTTGAAATTTTCATAACATAATCACATTAGCTTTCAATATTATTGTTCTTTCCATACATACGAACATACAATGGCTAAGTCAACATATTTTTGCCAAAATTACAGTGACTTGATTGCATCAAGTTAAAATGTTTTATAAGTTCATCTATGTTGAGAATCAATCTTTGATTTAGTGACAATATTTTGATAATTAATACTAAACATTTAAAAAAAACAGTGACAAAGAGTTACTCCTTATGTAGGAGTATGTGTCTGGAACACTTATGAGTAGTTGCTAGAATTTTGCTTTTGTAAATTAACCGTTTCAGTTTAATGAAACGGACGTCAAGCATTTTATTCAAGAAAAAAAAAAAGCATACAACACTCTTCGAGTGCAAGATTAGTTGTAGGTTCGAAACCTAAATAAATTTCTTTCATAAACATTAAATTACAGTTAATAAACTAACATATCTATATAAAAAAAAATCCACCTACGTGGAAACTCATCCCACATATCTATTATTTTTCAAGCATATCTTTAAGACCGTATATTCCCGATATTACAACTGACTAAGTAAATTTTAAATAAAATAGCAAAAAAGGTAGGTGTATATAAGACCGAATTAATGGGTTTTATTTGAACAAAATCCAATATTTTAAGTTGTAATTTTTTTTTAAAGTTGACCCACAGGCATCTATTTTTTTTTATGTGTATGATATTTTCGATATGTATGGATTAAATCATGAATTGTAATTTTTATCAAACTATTTAAAATAACTTTTATTGTTTTAGTTGTATACCTAACATATTAACAACATTATAAATGAGAAATCATTAAATAATAAATCAAATAATATAGAGATATTGATTTATTGATTTATTGCCTTATACGAGTAATTCATCGTATCATGATTGATTTTTTTTATTAAAAAATTCAGTACATTCCAATACCTTATAGATGTTATTCTCGAGAATTGAAAATGTGTTTCTCCGTAGAGAGCATTGTGATTAATTAACTGAAGATACAAGTACATTTATGTTTATATGGGTATTAACAATAGACATCGATTGGTAGAGTTAAAGACAATTGCTTAAATATGAAGTTAAAATTATTTAATTTGGACTAAATGGATTAGCCCAGCTATAAATTTCTATCCAACATCATTAGATCACAATTCAGCTAAATAAATTATGTAGTTGATAATGTTCAGTGGTTGCTGTATAATACTTTTTTTTAGTGTAAGTCCATAGATATGGACAAATGGTTAGAGGGGCAAAGAAAGTCAGGCTACTGTATAAATCGAAAAATTATACTTTTGTAGACCTTACTATTTGAGTGAGCCTATGGTGCTATGCATAGCACGGATGGGGTCCGTGCTACGGCTCAAAATTTGACTTTTTAAAATCCTAACGGTCGATCCAACCGTTCAATGTGATAACCATATGAATATGTACTTGCAAACTAAATTTTATATTTTTTCGAATTTTTTTACTATTTTTTTAGATAGGTAGAATTTTGATGGTCCAGAATTTTCAGAAAACACTGATTTTTCTACCTATCTAAAAAAATAGTAAAAAAATTCGAAAAAATATAAAATTTAGTTTGCAAGTACATATTCATATGGTTATCACATTGAACGGTTGGATCGACCGTTAGAATTTTGAAAAGTCAAATTTTGAGCCGTAGCACAGACCCCATCCGTGCTATGCATAGCACCATAGGCTCACTCTTACTATTTTGTCTAAGTACAAACATTTTCTGACCTCTTTTATAAAATTAAAACCACACTAGACGTATTAATGTATTATTGAATCCCATAAATTCAATTTTCTAACCTCCTATCAATATTAGATACTAACCCCTTGTACACATCTCAAACTAAAAATCCAACGAAGGCTAGCATGAATTTCATCTGTATACAATTGATTGTTGGAGACTCAGCATAAATGACAAGAACGTTACTGGAGATCTCCATTGATAGCGAATGGAGGTAAATAAAAATCGAGCGAAGCAATATGTTCCTGTCTATCACATCACATCAGTACATCACTCAGCACCTCTACTCTCGTCCTCCGTTTCTTTTTCTTTCTGCGCTCTCGTCCCAAAACAAACTATATATTTTTCGCACGAAATCAAGAGATGAATTTCAAAGAGATGCCAAGATAAATGCGAGGTAAATAAAAAAAAAATGACACAAATGACATTTCAATTTCCAATGTTGTTTGTGTTTAACTAACCGTCTCCTCCTTCGACGCTTCTGCTAGGTCGAGATTGAGGATTTCTGTATATCAAATCTCCTTTCCATTCCTTTTGTTTCTGTTCTTTTATTTATTTATTTTGAAGCTCAGAAATAAGATAATTTAAAAGAAATCTGTGCTGTTGTCTGGTGCTGAGCATTTGGGCGAAAAATTTGTCATATAAAAATCAATGTCTAAGTGGATGATGGGACGCCATACAAAATGAAGCAAAAAAGATATAAAAAGATTTTGCTTCAGAATAAAAATACAATGAGAAAACTAATCTGTCAGATACAAATGTTGTCCCGATATTTATCCTTGATATAAAATGATCTCTTGATCAAAGAGAAACTAGAAAAAAAATTGTTTTTTGTTGGCTCGCATAAATAAACTAAATATATAGTTGTTGGTTTTTTTTTTTAGGGTAAAGGCCCTTAGGCATATATAGTTTGGTTGATTTTGAACAAATGTACTACAATAGAGCATAGAGCATCTATAGGTTTACTATCCGAGTGACGACAACTGTAGGTTGAGTACATATATATTGCGCTATAATCCAATGGGTGTTTTATACCGTGACAAGAGGGTATAAGTTAATTATCATCAACATCAAATAATGAAAAGGGTACTTAAAATATTAAACCAATTGCTTATAATCGATCAAATGGGTCTAAATTAAAGCAAATAGCTAGTTAAGACCAGGATCTTGAAACTTCAATTTTGTATGATTTGTTTGAATTCGACAAATTTCATAAGAAGTCATTACATTTTCTCCTACAAAGGCAAACAACTTTTGTAATCGACATATAAAATAATGTTCAAAATCTTAGATACTAAATCATTTTAATGTATTAGTATAATGGCAATGAAGTAAAATAGGTAAAGTTAAAATCAATCAAAAAACAATTTTTTTGCTCCTTGGTAGAAAGATAGATTAAAAAAAGCCAAGTTAACACAAAAGATAGTGTCAGCCGGAGAAATTAGCCCCCGGCCCCATTCAAATTTGATTCTTCATTGTTCAATACTTGAATTATAACACCCTTCAAATTCCTTTGATTTCTGGTTTCAACACGTGAATTATGTGGCACACCAAGTCACCGATGTTATCGACGACCAACAAGTCAATTATAAACTTAATGCTGATAAAATGCTTGGTTGCTCCGGTAACAATTGCTAACTTAATTAGTTAAAGCTGATGTGTGTGTGTGTGTGTATATATATATATATGAGGAGGGATAAACTTACAACAAATTTGAGTTACAACAAAGTTACAACATTCATTTTTTTCATTTTCAAAGTCCAAATCGTCGATCCAAACCGTTCAACATGATCTCCACAATAAAATGTACTTGCAGATCAAATTTTATATTTTTTTGAATTTTTTTACTATTTATTAAGATGGGTACAAAAAATAGCCATACTTAGACCATTGAATTTTGTACCCATCTTAATAAATAGTAAAAAATTCAAAAAATATAAAATTTGGTCTGCAAGTACATTTTATTTAGATAATCATGTTGAACGGTTTGGATCGACGATTTGGACTTTGAAAATGAAAAAAATGAATGTTGTAACTTTGTTGTAACTCAAATTTGTTGTAAGTGTATCCCTCCTCTATATATATATATGCTATTATCGTTGGCTGTAAGTTAACTTGATTTCATAATACATGAAATGGTCATTCTATGACTTTTATCAAAAAAAAAAAATATATATATATGCTATTATCGTTACTTATTAAAACTAATTATAATTACTTAAGCGTGAAACTGAAAAGCTTATTAAAATTAATTTTTGAAGTGTTGAACCAATAAAGTGTCAAGTCAAATTATACATAAATTCAACCGATAAAGTGAAACTTAAAAGCTTATTAAAATTTGTATCGATGAGCATAGGTATTATCTTAAGCTTAAATCTTAGTTTTAAGTTTTCTGTACAAATTATATACTTCAGTAACAAATATAATTCAAATATATTAATATGACAATTTGATGTTGGTTATAGAAGCTTACTAGACATAAATACTTTTGTAAAATTGCACAAATTATAAAATTATACGACGGGTTCAAGATTTATTAAACAGAGAAAATATTCAATAAACCGACAAATGCATAGGAATATCCATGTTTCTATAACATATTGTTTGAAATTTAAGCCCTGATGAATGTGTAGACATTATCAATAATTGAGAGGGATAAGAATATTTTACAGCAGGAGCCCTGAAAGAAGATCCAAAATATATTTCTGTCCCACCACATCCATGTATGAACCTGACCATTAAGTTGGTACTGATTACTAAAAGCAAACACCATTACTACGTCGAGCGTTGCAAACAAACGTCTCATGCTTCAGTTCTTGACCCCGTACACATACGGATTTCGTATACGCAAAGCTATCGTATGTACGTACTGTTCCAGATGCATTTATGGAAAATTTATATGGTAAGTTGGTAACTATCTGTTACAACTTACAATTAATAGATCTTTCTGACGACCTACATGCACTATTATTGTTGCTAATAAGCAAATAATTAATAAACTTCAAGCCAAGGATATGAATGTATATAGAAATGGTCAAGGAACTCCTTCGAAAAAAGGAAAAAGGCAAGAAACAGAGATTACTAGACACGATGTATAAAGCAGGTGGCACAATAAATTTGTGTCAGAACTCAGAACCACTGTTTATTGTGATTATATTTTTTTTATATATGGTGATTTTCTTTTACCATTCTGGTACTAAATGATGAACTGCTATTTTGTAAGATACAGAAGACCAAAGGCAGACGTGCACCAATCACCGCTCTATCATTAGTCTAGTCTTATACACAGAAACCCACAAATAATCATATTTAACAATTTAACACCTCGGTTCTCTCAAAAACAATAAAAAGCAAAAGACATTACTAGTTAATATTGTCATATCCATCACTAGACCATTGCCAAAGGTAGTGGTTTAAAAAATAAGAAAAATAAAAACAGAAAAACCAAAATAATAAAAACTTATACATACAAACATTACAAAGAAATGATAAATGAAAAGGTCAGTAAGGATGATCAAATGCGCCTCCTTTCTATTTTCCTAATAAATTTTACTGACAAAAATAGTGTAAAATGAGAAATCACTTCAAATTCATGGCATGTAAAGTTTATTACCGCACTTGCAACGCCATGCTTCAGGGTAGTACTCCAAAGGGAAGCTGACGCCAGGCTGGATAGCCACGTGTACAGGCGAACAGGGGTAGCACCTGCCGCACCGGGCTCGACATGTCGGTGGTGAAGAACCCGGTCCGATCAGTTGTCTCCGGGCATCAGCTGCTGGGTCCCACTCGGCATTCTGCATAATTCTTCTAACTCTTGTTATCTCAATGTCACCTTCCAATACACGCCCTGGTAACATGTAAAGAAAAGTTGAAAGGAAACAAAATTATCAGATACAAAATTAACAACATATGGTGCAAGAGAAGTTGAGAAAGGTTTTTGGTGAGAAGCTAGAATGATGAAGTTGAAAATGAGATAAGAAATGCTCGAAGGATTGTACCGGTACCGGGCTTAGAGAGATCAACTATTGGTTAATGATGAACAACCTATTGCGAGACAAAGAATAAAACAAAGGTAACAAAGCAAGAAATCAGTTGGATAAGGGATGAAGTGAAGGGGGTGGGTTCTCGCCTTTTGGGTTGTAAGATCCTAACCTATATTTTTTTAACTTTAAATGTTTTAGATATAAGTCGACGATTTTGAGTGGGTGGGTTTGGGGGTTTAACCTGACAACTAAGTACTCGTACTTGTTACTAAATTAGTACGTAATTAGGACTTGTAATTAGTAGCAGATTGAGTAAAGAGTAGAGAAGGTACGTACCGAGAGCAGTGGCGAAAAAGAGAAGGAGGAGAAGCAAAAGTGAAAGTTGGTGGCCAGGAAGGCCTCGCGTTGCCATGTCGCTTCTCTCAGTCGTCTGAACTTCTTTCTCAGCACTGTACTTCTTTCAAACCACACTCAGAGAGAACAAAGCGAAAGAGTAATTAAGACACGCAGGGTTGGC